>VZQC01006319.1:373833-394480 GCA_009823505.1 Rhizomys pruinosus | reverse complement strand
GCTAGGCTATCTCTCCAGCCCCAGAATGACTATTGATTTGTGGGTGCTTATAATATGTCATGAATGCTAATAGGAATCAAAATAGAAATGAGGTGTTCTCCTCAAAGAAAGTAGAAATATTCATTAAGTTAGAGGCAAATTTGTGTAGTTTTTATATGTACATTTTCCTGAGACAGTCCTAAATATGAAGATATCTGTGTGAATGAGAGTCAAGAAATAATCACAGCATCCAAATCAAAGGGAACATGCAGCCGAAGTCTAGGCACGAAAACTATAGAGTACAGCTTCAAGTTGATAGTAGCTACTGTGGTTTCACTTAAGTTCCCACGAAAAGAATGTATGGAGACACGTTTACAAATGCACATGATTCTTTTTGAAAACACCAGGGCATTTTGTCAAGGAGTCTATGTAAGTCACAGTACAGTGCAGCTTTGTTCATGGTGCAGTAAGGCAGGAAATCCCACACTTGAGCAAAAGAATTATTTCATCCTCTCCATGATAAATGGTAGACATTAAAAAGAAATCTTCATGGATATTTATTTATGTATGACACTAATGAATATGTAAGGATTTAAATAAACATATTTGTCAGTGAATATGGATATGTGATACCTATTCACTCATCCAGTTACCTATGTTTTATGCCAAGCACTATTTTAGCCATAGGGGATTCAGTAGCAGGCAGATTAAGGATCCTTCTTCCTTAGGATATTCCACCTCTGAAGAGACAGACAATAAGAAGATCAGCAAACAGATGAATATGGCACTTTCAGAATCACGCAGGAAGTCTATGAAGAAAATGAAACAGAGGGATACAATGAAGAAAGATGGAAAGGGCCTGGGCTTTCTGCAGTGTAGACAGTCAGAGAAGGCAATGATGATGAAAGGTCTGGTGATGGGGAGGAACTGGAACTCCAGGAGAGAGAGGGGAAGAAGGGAGACCAGGGTGGTGCTGGAGGACAGAGAGAGGGGAAGGGAGACCAGGGCAGAGCTGAAGGACAGAGAGAGGGGAAGGGAGACCAAGACAGAGCTGAAGGACAGAGAGAGAGGGGAAGAAGGAGACCAGGGCGGAGCTGGAGGACGAAGAGAGAGGGGAAGAAGGGAGACCAGGGCAGAGCTGGAGGACAGAGAGAGGGGAAGGGAGACCAAGCCAGAGCTGGAGGACAGAGAGAGAGGGGAAGAAGGAGACCAGGGCAGAGCTGGAGGACGGAGAGAGAGGGGAAGAAGGAGACCAGGGCAGAGCTGGAGGATGGAGGGAGAGGGGAAAAAGGGAGACCAGGGCAGTCTGAAAAGAAAAGAAAAAAGAAATGTAATGCTTTGTGTGATGCTTTAAACTATTTAATTTACACCATATTATTTGATCTTAATGAAATCTCTACCTAAGAGTCCAAAGAAAATATGCCCACTGTGATTTTAGAGTGTCACAGGAAGTGTAAGCAGAATTAAAGGACACAGCAAATGGCATTTTCATTTTACATGTAACACATGACGTGTTGCAAATAAAAACCAGAATTCTTATTTAAAAATTTTTTTTATTTATTTCTGTATGTGTATGAATGTACTGTCTGCATGCAAGTTTGTGCACCCGTGCTGTGCAATGCCGCGGAGGTCAGAAGATGGCGTCAGATTCCCCTGGAACTGGAGTTCTCCTGGAATTGGAGTTTCAGACGGTTCTCGGCTGCCATGTGGGTGCTGGGGATCGAACCCGGGTCCTCTGCAAGAGCGGTCAGCACTCTTAACCGCTAGGCCATCTCTCCAGCCCTGAGAATTCTTATTTTAATGAGGTCTAAAAGATATGGTAAAAATGTTCTGGCAATGGGTTTGAGTCATCAGATGAATTATTGTAAAACTATAGCAAAGTGGCTTAGGAAATCACATCTTAAAATATTTGGAATTTTCTTATGCATTCTGCCAAACATGCTTTTCATCTCTTTCTCAGTCTTTCTCAATATTCTCCATGTGGAAGTTGACTGTTTTGAGCAGAAGTTCACTGTTTCAGTCAGTTCTTTGATGCAGTCCTTTCTGTTGTTGCTGTTGTTATTGTTGTTGTTGTTATTGTTTCCAATATGCATCACTCCCAACTGCTTTGGACAAAAGCTCAAGGGGCCATGCACAGGAAATACTTACAACTAGGTAATTGGCACTAGCATCCACAGATGAGAGATACCATTCGTCATTTGTTTTTCTGGGACTGTGTTACTTCACTCAGCATGATGTCCTCTAGCTCCACCCATTTTCCTGCAAAGCTCATGATGTCATCTTTCTTTACTGCTGCATAGAACCCCATTGTGTAGATGTACCACATTTTCTCTATCCACTCATCAGTTGAGGGGCATTTGGGTTGGTTCCAGCTCTTTGCTATTATGAAGAGAGCTGAAATAAACATGGCCATGCACGTATCTCTGCGGTGGGGTGAGTCTTGAGGGTACATGCCTAGGAGTGGTATGGCTGGGGGTTGGGTGAAGTTCATTCCAAGTCTTCCAAGGGTTCTCCACACTGCTTTCCATAGTGGCTGTACGAGTTTACATTCCCACCAGCAGTGGATGAGTGTTCCCCTTTCCCCACAACCTCTCCAGCACTTGGTATCATTTGTTTTCTTGATCCTAGCCAGTCTTATTGGAGTAAGATGATATCTTAAAGTGGTTTTGATTGGCATTTCCTTAATGATTAGTGATGTTGAACACTTCTTAAGTTGTTTCTCAGCCATCTCTAATTCCTCACTTGTGAAGTCTCTGTTCAGCTCTTTGCTCCATCTATTGAGTGGGTCATTTGTTTTCTTTCTTCTTCGTTTTTTGAGTAGTTTATATATTCTGGAAATCAATGCTTTGTCAGATGTTTCTGCAGTGAAGATTTCCTCCCACTGTGTGGGATTTCTTTTCACTTCCTTAATTGTTTCTTTTGATGTACAGAAGCTTTTGAGTTTAATGAGGCCCATTTGTCAATTGTCGACCTTAATTCTTGTGCAGCTGCTGTCTGATTTAGGAAGTCTTTTCCTATGCCTATGTCTTGTAGTCTGTTGCCCACTTTTTCTTCTATCATCTTCAGAGTTTAGGGTTTCATGTTGAGGTCTTTGATCCACCTGGAGTTGACTTTTGTATAGGGCAAGAGGTAGGGGTTTAATGTCATTCTTCTACAAGTGGTGATCCAGATTTACCAACACCACTTGCTGAAGATGCTGTCTTTTCTCCATTGTGGCTTCTTGGCCCCCTTGTCAAATATGAGGTGGCTGAAATTGTATGTGCTCAGGTTTGGATCTTTGCTTTTGTTCCATTGGTCAACAGGTCTGTTTTTGTGCCAGTACCAAGCTGTTTTTATGACTATAGCCCTGTAGTATAGTTTGAAGTCTGGTATAGAGATCCCCCCTGTGTAGCTCTTTTCACTCAGGGTTGTTTTGGCTATTTGGAGTCTTTTTGTTTTTCCATATGAAATTAAGGACTTTTTCCCCCAAGCCTGTGAAGAAACTCTTGGGGATTTTAATTGGGATTGCATTAAATCTGTATGAGACTTTGCATAGAATGGACATTTTTACTATATTAATTTTCCCAATCCATGAGTATGGGAGGTTTTTCCATCTTCTGATGTCTACTTCAATTTCTTTCTTTAAAGGTTTAAAATGTTTGTTGTAGAGATCTTTGGTGTCTTTGGTTAGGTTTGTACCTAGGTATTTTGTTGTTTTTGAGGCTATTGTGAGTGGGAAGATCTCTTTGAATTCTTTCTCCACTTGCTTGTTCTTGGTGTAAAGAAAGGCCATTGATTTTATTTTTAGGCTAAT
Source organism: Rhizomys pruinosus (assembly GCA_009823505.1). Taxonomy (NCBI): domain Eukaryota; kingdom Metazoa; phylum Chordata; class Mammalia; order Rodentia; family Spalacidae; genus Rhizomys; species Rhizomys pruinosus. Next base: position 390,708 of record VZQC01006319.1, on the reverse strand, counting down.
TTTGTATCCTGCCACTTTGCTGAAGCTGTTAATCGTTTCTAGGAGTTTTCTGGTGGAGTTTTTAGCATCCCTTAAGTAAACAATCATATCATCATCAAATAGGGATAGCTTGACTTCCTCTTTGTATTATTTTTAGAGGTTTTCTAATTTTGAGTTACCTATTATTACTTTGGATTATTTTGAAGCACAAATGCATATGTGAATTGTAAACTCTGGGGAGATGTTAAAAGACACAGACACTATGGGTGCTGTCAACAGCAGTGACAGAAGACAGGAAAGGAGAGAGAAGGTGAACTCTACCCTGGAGAGCACTGAAACCACTGCAGAAAGCCTGGAAAGTATCAGGTTGTGTTTAGAGGGCATGGGGACCCTGTGATTTCACTTTATATTGAAGCTGCCTCTTTCTAAAATGGAGTTGAAGTGGCTGCAGGGCTAGAGGGCTCCCAGCACCCACATGGTGGCTAACAGCCATCCATAATTCCAGTTCCAGAGGATGACGGCCTCTTCTCGACACCCATGGAATTGCAGGCATGGGAGTTCTTGCATGTAGACAAAATATTCATATACAGAAAAGAAAAAATAACAAAATAATGCAAAAAAGAACAGGGTGTAAAAAATTCAGTACTGGGATAAAAAGCAAGTAAGTACCCAGTGAGTTTAATTCTACTGATTCTTTTTTTTTAATTTTTAAAAATTTTATTTACTTTTTTTTTGTGTGTGTATGAGTGTACTGTCTGCATGCAAGTTTGTGCACCCGTGTTGTGCAATGCCATGGAGGTCAGAAGAGGGTGTCAGATTCCCCTGGAATTGGAGTTAAAGACAGTTCTCAGCAGCCATGTGGGTGCTGGGGATAGAACCCGGGTCCTCTGCAAGAGCAGTCAGTGCTCTTAACTGCTAGGCCATTTCTCCAGCCCCTTCTACTGATTCTTAACCAGGCCAGGCTGCCCTTATTAACTCTTGGAGTTGGCTTGAGATGGGAGACAGCTTCTAGGGAGGGTCACCTTGAACCAGAGTAAAAGTTTTCGCAAAACAACCAGATCTGGTGGTGCTTCAGAACCAGAAACAGATGTTATAGACATTTTGTCCTAAGCTACGTATTTAAACATTCAATAAATCTCAAATATGCTTATATTTGGAACACAGTATGAATGAATGATATTCACAGGTTGAGGCAAATGCAAAGCTGGTTTCATTTCAATATTACTCAACATTGGCTGCAGTAAGAGAGAAGGAGCTGAGCTCCAGGTAAGTACAGAGGCTACATCCAGATGTTGTTCTCTAAAGGTAGGATCAAAGCAGAGATTTCAGTATGACAGGGCATCTATCCTCCAGACTAAACAATGTGTACATGCACACACACTGCCAACTTGTCATGAGGCGTCCACATCCACAATGAACTCTCTGTGTCTTATGATCCTTTGGCTGTTTGACTCCTACTCAATTTTCTTCATTTTTATCACAACACACAGGAAAAAGGTGCTGTGAATCAAGCAATTTCGTCTGTATAAATCAATGCAGTCAGTCTGCCCTCTCCTCTTCTTTCCCTTCCTTTCTTCTCTCATGTTTTTGGAATGAAATGAAGAAAGTTCTTTATAGTACCTGTCTCAGCTAAGAGCCAAGTCTGCTGCCTTCTCCAAAAGTCTTTAGAGAAATATCAGATTTTTGTTCCATTTTACAGGCTATTAAATGCATCAGTTGAGAGAAGGGCCCCAGTCAGACCCTCATTGCCCTGCAGATCACAGCATCATCAAGGTGCTAGGTGACAACGACAGCTTGCTAGTTAGAGTAGATAGCATAAACTGTCAGCTCCAGATAGGGTCCAACCATCAACAGAAAGAATTCATCATTCAGAAAAAAAGACTGTTAAATTGGAGCTTCTACTTCTAAACCACAAAGCCACTCGGTTTCAGCTTAGGACTTCCTGTGAGTGAAGTATTTGCCTAAGGATTGCTCAACCTTGGCTAACCACTGAGTTCAGAATACAGTTCCCATCTTCTCTTTAGAATTGACCATTATGGCAAAACAGAAAACTCCTTTGGCAAGCCATTGTAATAGTGTTTCTTCCGGTTCCAGGAGGAGTTCATTCTCTGTGATCCATTCTGGAAACAATCTTCCAAATCCCTTCTGAATCCTCACTTGTCTCTCACCCATCTGTCCCTACAAACCAGTTAACTCATCTGAATCTAAGTAGCAATGGTTATTCACAACTTACCTCAAGAGCTCTAAATACTGAGGCAATTAAAGAAGCCAAGCCAGGTACTTAGGAGTTTCTCCCTCAAAAATCTGAATTCTTTTTGGCTATGGAGAGAGCTACATTACAAAAATTTGCCTAAAAAGTTGAGATACTACACAAAAGACATTGCTTTGGTTTGACAAATGAAATAACACTGGATATTCATTGTGACAGAGTCTGTTTGATTTCAAAGTTTAATAATGTTGGTTTCATAGGCATTTGATTTCCAGTGCCCCACATTAGAGTTGCCAACATCATATCCTTCTATTTTTCCCATTCTTACATGGGTTGTGCAAAAACAAAATATTCCCTTTCAAAAAGCCCTCAAATAAGATAGTTCTTAGTGGACTAATTGAATATAATTTGAATTTATGTATGCTGTTCTAACAAGTATCTTTCTTAGTCATCACTGGGTCGTAATGTTAGCATTCTGGGGTGAAACACTGAAAAAACTGTATCACTCTTACAGACAAAGATGACCCTAGATTTAATAAAACCTTGGAAAGACAAGGCCCTAATTTCAAATACAAAGAAGATAATTTATCTTGCTCTTTGTCTCCGACTTCTAAGCCATCTAGCAGAGATCAAACTTCATTTCCTAAGGGCAATATTTTAAGAATGACCTTCCATAAGCCTATATAAAAAACTCCGAATGGAGTCAAAAGCTTTTAAAGCAGAGGCAGGCCTTAGAGGCTACTTTTCACCAGAGAAACAGCAGCAAGGACTTCATATTTGGAGACATTGCTCTTAGTGGCAAACTTTTCTTTATGTCAAAGACATCAAACATACACACACACACACACACGCGCGCGTGCACACACACACACTTCCCTCAGTGATGAACTATGACTTGGAGGATGTAAGATAAATCCTTTCCTCCTTAAATTGCTTTTGGTTAGTGTTTCATCTTAGCAACAGAAACCAAACAGGATTGAATACACAGTTGTCAGTAGAAACAATGGATACGGCCCATAAATATTTGAAAAAGTGTTTAATATTACAATTCCCTATTGGAAAAATGCAAGTTAAAACTATACTGATATTCTGCCTTATCTCACTGAGAATTCAAGTAAAACAGCCATGAGGGAAATCAGTTGAGATGTTCCTCAAAATACTAAAAATAGAGCTGCCATGTGGTTTAGATATATGTCTCCTGAAGAATTCTGTGTCAGCATACCAACGAGATACTTAGATATGATGCACTATAGTCAGTATATGGAACCAGAATGGGGATGGATGAATACATGAAAGAAAACGTATATACATGCAGTGGAAATTTGATTCAGTTGTTGCAAGAGTCAGATCATGAAACTTGTAAGAAAATGGATGGTCATTACATTAAGCAAAATACGGTAGACGGGGAAAGACAAAATATTGTATATTTTCTGTCATATGTAAAATTCAGATTAAAATTTCTAAAAACATGTGCATATATGTGTGTTTGCGTGAATCGTGAAAGCAGAAAGAGGGGTGTGAGAAGAGGGAGAAGATGTCTAAAGGAAGGTAGGGGGGATCCCCACGAGGGCAGTGGAGTGCATGTGACACCAAGGCCAGAGGAGGACAGGGGCTAGTGCGAGGGTAGTTGAAGGAAGGGGAGGTCAGCTAGTGCTCGAACAAGAAGCAAGCGTAATTATGCATGCATGGAAGTGTTAGAGTGGTGCCTACTACTTTGCATGCTAACTAGAAGAAATAACAAAGTAAAATTAAGATTTTTAAAGGAAATAAAGCAAGAGACACATGAAAAATTTAAAATACTGTAAGAAAATCCAGCAAACAAATATAGGGCATCAAATGTGATGTTAATTTCTTAGTAAAATTCAAGTCATTCAAAAGGAAAGGGCTGGAGAGATGGCCTAGCGGTCAAGAGCACCGACTGCTCTTACAGAGGACCTGGGTTCGATCCCCAGCACCCACATGGTGGCTGAGAACTGTCTGAAACTCCAATTCCAGGAGAACTCCAGTTCCAGGGGAATCTGACACCCTCTTCTGACCTCCGCGGCATTGCACAACATGGGTGCACAAACTTGCATACAGGCAGTACATTCATACACATACAGGCCTTTAATCCTAGCACTTGGGAGGCAGAGGCAGGCGGATCTTTGTGAGTTCAAGGCCAGCCTGGTCTACAGAGTGAGTTCCAGGACAGCTGGGACTATATGAGACCTATCTCGAAAAGGACCAAAAAAAAAAAAAAAAAAAAAAAAAGAAATAAATAAAATTAGTAAAAAAAAAAATCAAAAGGAACAGAAAAAAATACGAATAGGTAGTTACCAAGAAAGAATTACACACACGAACACACGATAAAAGACTAGAAAGAGTTGGCAGTCAGCAAAGTACCTGCTGCAAGCACAAGGACTTGGGTGCAGACTCTCAGAACCCACATTTAAAAAGCCTGCTGGTAACCTAGCCCCAGCCTTGTGCTAAGCACGGTGGAGATGGGCAGATCCCTGAAGCTCATCTGCCAGGTAAGCTAGCTGAATTGATGAGCTTTAGGTCTAGAGGGAGACCCGTCTCAAAAACACAAAGGTGGATAGTACTGGTGTTTACATAGGGCCTTCACATGGACCTGCATACACACGTGTACACAACACATACAGACACATAGACAGAGACATAGACACAGATACACACACAGACACACAGATACACACACACACACACACACGCACACACACGCACATACAAACACACACACTATGTATTTTAAAAACCTCAGGAGTGGATGCTATGCAAGTCACTGAGCACAGTGCCTGGCATATATTATCTCTCAGTTAATTAGACAACTCCCACAATTGCTAATGACTAAAAAATACTTATAAAATGGGTTCAAATGTCCTTGGTACTTACCTCTGTTGTAAAACCTATGACTTTGAAGCACTGCTCAATCCGCTCACACTGTGATTTGTAGAAACTGCTGCTTGTCACGTCCTGCACTGTTCTCAGGTGTTCATTTTGGAGGTATCTGAATCAAGCATGAAAGGAAGAATCAAAGTCCAAAATGGCACCTTGAGGAAAAAGCATTGGGGCACAATGTGGTTGAGAGAAAGCATTGCAGCACAATGGGGCAGATTACCTGGGAGGCTTATTTTCAGGCAATTTGTAAAGAGCCAGCTTCTTCTTTTCAGCTAAACCGGCATAAATGTAGTAAAAAATATGAAAATTTTTTTCTCCACTGAAAAAACAAGACATTTTCAAGAAGATAGTAAGGTCATTTACTAACTGTTACAGTGACTTGTCAGTACTAATGTTAGAACAAAACCAACAACTGTAAGTGCCCACATGGACTTCCTTTAACACTGTATTTTGGCTTTCTTCTCTAATGCCCTTATTTTCAACTATCAACACCATTGGATGATCATTCTGAACACCATCACATTTGATAGTGACTTTCCAGGAATAGTTCTAGGCAGTAGGAACATAGCTGGAACAAAGCAGTCAAAATTTTAACTTCTAGGAATTCATTTGTTGGGGAAACTGACAGGAGAAAAGAAATAAAATACATTGCATGCAGATGTAGTGAAGTGTTAGATTAGCTCCATTATCCATGCTACCCCTGGGGCTGGGTGTGGTTTCCCTATTTCACATACTTAGGACACCAAGGCTTAGAGTTCCCCATCTCCCCCAATACCACAGAACTGATGACTACCCTGCATTCACACTAGGTTGATTCATCTCCAAAGGCCACATTTTCAACTGTCTGTTAAAGATTATCATGTGAAACTCTGAAAATGTTAGAAAAAAACATTGGCTGTAACTTACAAGATATAGGTGTAGGAAAAGACTTTCTAAATCAGACAGTAGTTGAGCAGGAAATAAGGTCAATAATCAATGAGTGGAACTTCATTAAACTAAAAAGCTTCTGTGCAGCAAAAGAAACAAAGAAGTAAAGAGATGTAGGAAGATCCAGTTTGAATTGGGGGCTAGTTCTCAGCTAGCACCTCTCAGGGCACCATGTGGATGAGAGTCAGGGGATTTCTCTGACCCTGCCCCAAGAAGAAGGGGCAGCTGGGCGGGGCAGCAGTGTGCAGTGGTGGGGAATTGGGGGCCTGTGATTGGCTCTGGGAGCTGACATCATTTGGCTTATAAAAGCAGGCTGTAGGGGGCTGGAGAGATGGCCTGGTGGTTAAGAGAGCCGACCACTCTTACAGAGGACCCGGGTTTGATCCCCAGCACCCACATGGCGGCTGAGAGAGAACCGTCTGAAACTCCAATTCCAGGAGAACTCCAGGGAATCTGAGACCCTCTTCTGACCTCCGCGGCATTGCACGACATGGGTGCACAAACCTGCATGCAGACAGTACATTCATACACATACAGAAATAAATAAAATTAAAACAAACAAACAAAACAAAACAACAAAAAAAGCAGGCTGTAGCGGGCAATAGATTGAATTCTCCATCACCATCATTACAGAATTCCTGGCCATCATTTTTTGCGTGCATACGGGCCAAGCAGGCCTGCATTTCGTTTGGGTGACCAGTGGGTTGGACAGGGGTCCTTGGACCACCAATATGGATAGCTGGTGTGGTGAAGTAAGTTGTGAGTGGACATAGGCTGAAGATAGGCCATCAGCCATCAGCCTGAAATTCCTGTCCAGGGGCCAGCAGGCTCTGGGCAGGTGGAAAATCATGGCCAAGAGTGGGAAACATTCCGTTGTCCCAGGCTAAGGACCTGAGTTTGGGGTACCTCTCAGGTCAGGTTATGTAAGTAACTGACTGATCTCTGTGTCAAGAGGTCAGTTACCTACAGTGGCCGCAGGCGGGCACTGTGCTCCCCCTTCCCTTAGCAGGGCCGCATTGTACCTGCTTCCTACATACCACCGCAGCATCACTGTGGGGCACGGAGACCAGTTTGGTAAGCTAGAATCTCTGCAAGATGGGAAATACTTTTAAGGAAGCTGTGTTTCAGGAGGAAACGTTTTGTGATGCATGGCATGTGTTTGTTGACTGTGTGCTGTGGTTTGCTGTAGCTGTTGTGTTTCAAGTTCTGGCCTGGAGACAGTTTAGCATCTCCGAATCATTGAAGGCACAGACTAAGGATGGAGGCAGAGGGAATTCTCCCATAGACTCTGCTGGTGCACCTATGGGTGGCGCTGATGGGGACTTGGCCTGTGTGCCAGAGACCCCTTCTGTGATAGGCTTTGAGAGGCCTGCACTCTCTTGTGGGTTTTCACTCACTCAGTGGTGCACCTCTATGGAGTCCCTGGGTGCTGTTTTGGCCTCCTCTGACTGGGGACATCTGTTAGTCCCCCAGCCTTCCCAGGTCTTGGGTACTCAGAGAAACTGTGAGAGAGGAGATTTTCCTCTCCCATACACTTGCCTTCTAGAGGCTTTTTCAGTGGGCTTGGAACCTACTCTGTAGCCTGAATTTCAGCCCCAGGCTTCTTCCTTCTTGCTGTGGTTTGTGGTTCCAGTGGCGAAGGTCATGGGGGCAGGGGAGATAGGCGTGCTTGTGGAGCAAGCTCAAGGCTTTTGCTGCAAGCCTCCTATTGAGGTGCACATTTACATAGGCCATTCAGTTCTAGGCCAGCTAAGGTTGTTTAGGCAACTCCCTACCCAGGAATTAGCCTGCCAATATTGGCTTGTATGGAAGTTTGTGAAAAGCCAGCTACAGTTTAAGTATGTTCTAAAAGTTCTCCTTGAAACCTTTTTTTTTTCTGTAAATAATGTCTTTGCAGTAGTTAATTCAGCTCAGTTTTTTTTTTTTTTTGTCTGCTAAGCTTCCTCTAGGACCTCATTCTAGAGGCCAGTCTCTGTGATGCAAATTGGGCTCGTAAATTCCAGGCTTATGGAGTCAGGTGTGGTGATGAATGCCTTTAATCCTGGCACTGAGGAGGCCAAGGCAGGTGGATCTTTGTGAATTTAAGGCCAGCCTGGTCTGCATAGTGAGCTCCAGGCCAGCTAGGACTGGAAGGAGGCCCTGCCTTGAAAAGACCAAAAGCAAAATGAAGCTGTTACAATTGTGGATTAAGGTAAAAATTTGGTCTAATTTAACTAAAAACTCTGTAAGTAATTTCTTGTCTTTCTTAGAACAATTTGGCCCAGAACCACAAATAAATGGAGTCAGTTCTGGTCTTTGGGCTCTCTGAACCTTGGCCTATAAGGAAAGGGTAAGATAAACAGGTATAGATTAGAAATAAAATTAGAATAAGGTTCAGCATAGGGAAAGAATTAGGGTCAGATGGGGACTGCCAAATGGCGAAGCAATAAACTAGATTAGCAGAGAACTTCAGAGGTTTGTGTTACCAAAGTATGTATTCAAATAGCATGTATAACCTACAACAAAAGTGTAAAATAATTTTGTGTGCTCTTCAGCAAATATTAACCAATAATGTAACCTCTCCCTTCTCTCACAGGTCAACTTAACAATATTTTCTTTATTATGTGTGTATATATGTATGTATGTGTGCATGCACACATGTGTGTATGGGTGTGTGACTACTTGTTTTGATCCCTATAACTTTCTAAATTCCTGTGTATTAAAAAGTCAACTATAAATTATTGTTAACAGATTCAACCTATACAAAACTTGGTTTATACCTTTTGGTGTTAACAATGTTTAACTGGGTTTATTAAAGTGTTAATATGCATTTGTACAATTCTAAAAAGCTTCTGAGTTGAAACTTGCCCTTTCAACCCAGATGCAGCTCTATTAATACTGTTAAACTTCTATGGTTATTTATGTAAGTTACTTGTCTTGGTTAAGAATTACTAATAAAATTACACTGGTGTGGTAACAGTTAACTACTTTGTGGGTGTATGCCACCACCTGCTGGTTGCACTCCTTCAACACCTAAGACAAAAATTGCAGCAGACTCTTAAAGTGTTGTAGGAAATAAATTGGTTTTAAGAAATAATCATATTTTACTTTAGATATAATTTAAAGTATAATTAAATGTATACCGTAAAGCATTAACAACTAGGTAAAACATCTTTAAAACAGGGTTTTCTGCCAGACCTGGAAAAACCACCTCCATGGACTGAAAGAAAAATGATCATTATAAACCCACTTTATAAGATTTATAGTGATATGTTTAAAATAATTATTATACACTTATATAGAGGTATTTTAGTAGAGATTTATACAGAAATACAAATAAGTAATATAAGTTAATGGACTTGATTTCTCTGAAATCACAGTCTAGTGAAAGAATTTTAAGGAACAATATATATCTAATTAATACATATTTAACAGGTATCTAAATTTGCCCAAACTTCGATTACATATTATATGGTATTTTAAGACTTAGTAAAAGTAAAAATGTCTATATTAAACAACATTGGTTAAAAGGTTTTAATAAAAATGGTAATACATTTAAGTTAATTGGAAATGCAGAGTGTTGTCCATGTTTGTTTTACTTATAATTTGTATAACAATGACTTTGGGGTTAATGTACACAAATGTTCTCTATTTTTTTTGTGTGTTGTACAGTATCACCTTGTAACATTTTCTTTTACCTGTAAGATAATTTAACTAAAGGAATTACGTTTTACTTCCCAAATTAACAATATGCAGTTTAATGATAATTAGTTTGGGTAAATTTAATGGAACTTTACACCTTGGTTCCTATACACAGGTATGTGTAATACAACTGCCTTTTAGAGATTTATGGGTCAAAAAGTAAAAACCTAGAGTAAAAAAGGAGGGGTACAATTATATATATAAAACTCTTTAAGGGCTGGAGAGATGGCCTAGTGGTTAAGAGTGCCAACTGCTCTTGCAGAGGACCTGGTTTTGATCCCCAGCACCTACATGGTGGCTGAGAACCATCTTAACTCCAGTTCCAGGGGAATCTGATACCCTCTTCTGACCTCCGTGGCATTGCACGACACGGGTGCACAAACCTACATGCAGACAGTACATTCATACACATTAAAAAACTCTTTAAACCTTTTGTCAAAATTTTCAATTTAAAGCTTAAAACTAACTATGGGAAAAGATTTGCATGTTCCCATAGGTCAAAACATCACCAACTTAATGGCTGAGAAAGAAAAGATACAGCTTTGCATTGTGCAGGATGGACCAAGAAATACCAGCAGAGAAGCTGGCCCATTTGAACATTAAAAGGGAGAAAAACCTCAGACTGCCCGAGTCACGGACAACAAGCATCTCTCTGAATTATATTTAAAACAACTGTTTATAATGTGTCCTAATGAAGTTTACCTTTCGGGTGCCGCAAAGTTTTAATATGAGAGACTTTCCTACCTCTCCTTTTCACAGAAAAAAGAAAAACATGATGGTAATAAAGTCATTCTCTAATTGTAAATGAGAGCCAACTGTTATAGTAGAAATATCTTATAAAACAGGTATAACTGTTTTCTTTAATTGACTAATAGACATAAGAACTGTGAAAAGAAAATTCTCTAATCCAAAGCCAAATAGTAAAGTCTTTGAAAGCTATATAATTAAACAAAATATATTAATATTAATACAGCTCTGGTACCAGCAATGGGCCATTCTGTCAAGGAGATTTTGGCTAGGGGATCCAAGCCCCCAAAGGGTAAAGGCTTTTTGCCTATAAACTGGGATACCTGCAAGAAGAGTGGTGGTAAGCCCCTGCTGCTGAATACCTGGTGTAAATATGGGAAAGATGTTTTGAGACTGCACTTGCAAGTGTACAGTTGGCCTCTGGAATGCCAGAGAACGTTACCAAAGGCCACTAAATCAATGAAGCAAATATTGATCTCCTTGAGTCAAGCAAGACTCCTCTGTCAGTATCAGCTACACTTCACCTACCTGGAGATATTACACAGCCAGTGGTAATCAAATGTCCACATATCCCAAATCTAATTGACTATTAGCTCTCTCCATGGAGGAATAACTCATGGTGGATGCCACAAGCTTGCATCCTCTAGTGGTTAGGGGATGTTATAAGCCACAATAAGAACTTGCCATCTTTTACAGAAAAGCTACAGTTTATGGATTAGCATACCATCCAAACATTTGTGTCTATGCCAACATAACCTGCCATAATAATTAGTACTGTTTAAACACCTGTACCTCTAATTGCTTGTGCTTCATTAGTAGGATTAAAAAGATATTCTTGGATAGACTGCCAACCCATGAAAGGAAACAGCCTGAACTGATCAGAGTCCAAAATGACATCTCCAGAGAAAGTAGACTGTTTTGCTTCTCACCCACTTGTGCCCTTTTCCCAAAGCCTAGGGACCAACCTGTGGAAGAGGGAGCATGATAGAATGTAAGGGCTGTGGAGATTGGGGTGAATTGTGAGATTACAGCAATATAGATTGAACTCTTATTTAATCAATATGCTTGTACATGCAAGCCTCTCCAACTGGACAATGGGGACCTTGGGCTGTACCAAGTTTGGACATAGCTGCTTGCAAATTGGTTTTACACAAAGGTTGCTTGTATTCATTACTTATGGTTGACATTTTACCTCATGGTTGGTTTTTGGGGCATGAATTACGTTTAGTGTAAAAAATAAAATCTTAGGTTTGGCCTGCCTCCACCCAGCACTCAAGATAGGTTTAAGCAATAGTGTATTCAAGACTGGGTTCCTTTATGGTGCCAACCTCTCCCATGGACTCATCTGCCTATCAAAAAATAAAATAAAGGAGGGAGATGTATGTAGATTGTTTGAATTGGCACTCCTCAGGGTACCACACGGATAGGAGTCAGGGGATTTCTCTGACCCTGTCCCAAGAAAAAGCAGACAATGTGGCCCAGCTGCATGATGCTGGGTGGGGCAGCAGTGTGCATTGGTGTGGGATTGGGGATCTGTGATTGGCTCTGAGAGCTGATGTCATTTGGCTTATAAAAGCAAGCTGTAGCAGGCAATAAATTGAATTCTCCATTACCATCATTACAGAATTCTCGGCCATCATTTTTGGCATGCATACAGGTTGAAGCAGGCCTGCATTTCGTTTGGGTGACCAGTGGGTTGGACAGGGGTCCTTGGACCACCAATCTGGATAGCTGGTGTGGTGAAGTGAGTTGTGAGTTGACATAGGCTGAAGATAGGCCATCTGCTATCAGCCTGAAATTCCTGTCCAGGGGCCAGCAGTCTCTGGACAGGTGGAAAATCATGGCCAAGAGTGGGGAATGGTCTATTGTCTCAGGCTAAGGACTTGAGTTTGGGGTACCTCTCATGTCCGGTTACAAAAGTAAGTGACTGATCTCTGCATTGAGAGGTCAGTTCCATACATAGTGGTCGCAGGCAGGTACTGTGCTTCCCTTTTCCTTAGCAGGGCCACATTGTACCTGCTCATGGCAAAGGAAGCTTCCTACAAAGAGAAAACCCACAGAGCAGGAGGATATCTTCACCAGTGACATATCTGACAGAGATTTAACATCCGGAGTATATAAATTACTCAAAAAACAAAGGACAAATAAAACAAATGACCCAATTAAAAGAGGGGCTAAAGATCTGAACAGAGACTTCTCAAGAGATGTTAAGATGGCTGAGAAACATCTTAAAAAGTGTTCAACATTTTTGTAATTAAGGAAATATAAATTAAAACCACTTTAAGGTTTCATCTTACCCTGGTAAGACTGGTTATGATCAAGAAAACAAATGATAACAAATTCTAGAGAGGTTGTGGGGAAAGGGGAACATTCATCCACTGCTGGTGGGAATGTAAACTCATGGGACTCCAATGGAAAGCAGTGTAGAGAGCCCTTAAAAAATAAAAATGAATCTACCATTTTACCCAGTCATACCACTCTGGGTGTATACCCAAAAGGCTTTGTCATATTGCAGATATACTTGCACATCCATTTTTATTGCTGTTCTTTTCACAATAATGAAGAGCTGGAAGCAACCCAAGTGCCCCTCAACCGAAAAGTGGATACTGAAGATGTGGTGCATCTACACAATGGAGTTCTCTGCAGTGGTAAAGAAAGATGACATCATGACCTTTGCAGGTAAATGGATGGAACTAGAAGATATCATCTTAAGTGAAGTAACACAGTCCCAGAAAAACAAATGACGAATGGTATCCCTCATCTGTGGATGCTATGGCCAATTACCTAGTTGTAAGAGAAGCTGAGCAACCTTAATGTTCTATTCCTCATGATCTGAAATCAACTGTGCTCTTATATTGGGAATCCCTTAATAGGTTGTAGAAATAAGCTACCATGGTGCTGGAGAGATGGCCTAGTGGTTAAGAGCACCAACCACTCTTACAGAAGACCCGGGTTCAATCCCCAGCTCCCACATGGTGGCCGAGAACCGCCTGAAACTCCAATTCCAGGAGAACTCCATTTCCAGAGGAATCCGACACCCTCTTCTGACCTCCGCGGCATTGCACAACACGGGTGCACAGACCTGCATGCAGATAGTACATTCATACACATACAGAAATAAATTAAAAAAAAATAAAAGTTATACGGCATTTGCTTTAAAAAAAAAAAGAAGAAGCTACCATTTATTCTGAGTTAGGAATTTTTGGTATATGGTAGAGTATGTATGCATATTTTAGAAGTAATATATAAGTCAAAAGAATGGAAAAAACTAGTTTGTCATGACATTATGTCTAAACGCACAATATTTATTTTATGAAGGTGCTTCTTTAGTATTTTTTTTGTGTGTGGTGTGGTTGTTCTGTGTGTTTGAGACAGGTATTCCTGTAGCCCAGCTATCCTGGAACTCATTCTGTAGACCAGGCTGGCCTTGACCCCACAAAGATCTGCCAGCCTTTGCTTCCCAAGTGTTAAGATTCAAGGCATGTGCCACCACACTTGGCTTATTATTTCTTATTCAAGGTTTTGGGCTTTTGATCCAAGCTTTTTAAAAATATTAACACAGAGTTAAATAAGTATTTAGCCGGTGTAACTTGCCTTTCTGGATGCTTAACGACCATACTTAATGCCCATACCAATTTGCTGAGGGTCTTAAGAGATAACTTGTCTTGCCCTCAGAGGTCAACCTAAGTCCCAGGTGACTATGCATGGGCATCATCTGAAATGTCCTGCCAATGTGAGTCTCCATTCTTCCTGTGCAGGGAAGTCTTGGAGATCCACGTAATGGGACTTCAGCCAGGTCCAGTCTATAAAGAGGAAAGTCTGCTCATGCTTTGAAAAGGGAAGCCTAGTCTAGAAAGACTTGACTTTTTCCTTGAGTGGATAGAACTGGTAAATGAAAAGCCAAAAGGAGCCAGGGGCTCCCATCCCCCCAAAACCTGAGTGACGTGTGAGGACCAGATCCATAACTGACCTTGAGAAAACAAAAACCTTTGTTAATCTGGGGTAAATTTGTGGCCTTAAACATCCAAAAGGAAAGTTTAACCATAAATAAATAAATAGTAAGACCTGGAAAATTGTACTCAGGTATAAAACTTTGAGATCTTAGTAAAAAGACAAAAGAAGTATAAAAAAAAAAAAAAAAAAAAAAGCACACAGTTGTTTTGCCTGTCTTTAATTCTTACTGGCAAGTGCAGCTACCCTGTGGTTGCCACTGCTTTTGCCATCCTTCAAAGACGTGAGACACAGCTTTTCAACCTTCTAGTATGGACTGAAGACTCATGTCTCTCCAAGAATCCTTCAAACTTTCAGTGCCAGATGGGGACTGCTGAGACATCCAACTTGTGAACTGAGCTACCACAGGGGTTTCAGCCTCTTCAGAGTATAGACTGCCGTTGTTGGACTACCCAGGCTGTATTATGAAGACCAGTTAAGGAAGATCAAGACAGGACCTGGTGCTTACTAGATCTCATTTGGTGACCATGGGAGGGGAAAACCCCAGTGTGGAGCACAAGGACAGAACTGATGGTGGTTTGGGCTTGCCAAGGAGAGGCCTTCAAACATGACATCTTTCAGCCTAATAAAGAAAAAAATCATAAGCTGAAGATGCTAAAACCTATTATATATATGGCATGCATATATGCATATTTTGGAGTGATGCATATTGGAAGGAATAATAATAACAACAAGACTGCATCAAAGAACTGACTGAAACGGTCAACTTCTGCTTGAAACAGTAAACTTCTGTATTGAAAATTTTGAGAGAGACTGAGAAAAAGGTGAAAAACATGTTTGGAAGAATGAATGAGCACTGGTTGGGGGTCATAGAGGGGTCATGGGTTTTATTTGATTTGAAATTTTGTATGACATGCACAATGTTTCAATAAAAATGGCTCTGAAAAAAAAAAAACTAAAAATGAATCTACCATTTTACCCAGTCATACCACTCCTGGGTGTATACCCAAAAGGCTTTGTCATATTGCAGATGCCATTTTTATTGCTGTTCTTTTCACAATAGTGAAGAGCTGGAAGCAATCCAAGTGTCCCTCAACTGAAGAGTGGATAATGAAGATGTGGTGCATCTACACAATGGAGTTCTATGCAGTGGTAAAGAAAGATGACATCATGAACTTTGCAGGTAAATGGATGGAAGTAGAAGCTGTTATGCTTAGTCAAGTGACACAGACTCAGAAAGACAAACGGCATAGGTTGTCTCTCATTTGTGGATCCTAACACCAAATGCTTATAGTAAGTATATACCTGGATGTGACTGCAGGAACCAGGTAAATGAAAAGGAAGTAGGAAGGTACAGGGGAAGAGGGAACTGAGATAGAGGGTGATAGGTGACAGGTGATGTTAAGGGAGGCATGGATAAAATCAGGGAATCTAAGTGAGAGGGGAGAAGAAGGAATATAGAAGGAAAGAGGGGGAGAGGGGAAAAATGGAGCCCAAGAGAAGTGGGGCCATAGGAGACTGGCAATATCAAGGGAGAATGGGATGCTTTAAATGAAGAAGACATGGGGAAGACAAATAGGGAAGGCTAGACAGGTAAAGGGAGAGAGAAGAGATAATAATGTCTTTCTGGGGTAAAACTCCTGAGAGAATCATACTAGTCTAACAATGTATTGACAAGTTATACATTCAATACCTCTACATGAGTCCATATACAAAGATGAATGCTGCATATCAAGAAACAGTACCAGACAGGAGAAACCTTCCTTTGAGTCATTGGCCACGGTGGTCCAACAGGCTCCCAAAATAACATAGGCTATTGCCAACAGCCCTTGATTGCCTCCCAGAACCGGAAGGTAACACCCTATTTCTGAAGACAGGACATGCTCCTGAGACTGGATCTTGAGCAATGGAGCTCGACCTGACCTGGAAGCCAACACCCCTGAAGGCTAGATCTCATAGCTGTGGAGAACACTATGTGAGCCACTAAGAGTAAGGATGGATGGCCCAACATCAGCCTCAAGACCAAATATCCGTGTCAGTGGCCAGCACAGCACACAGCATTGGTGCAATAGCAGCACTTTTTATTTTATTTTATTTTATTTATTTATTATTATTTTTTTAATATATATTTTGTACAAGATTATCAAATCTAGACCCGTGTCCCCCACCCTATACCCCCACCCCACTAGAGCTCATGCATTCTGCCAAACATGCTTTTCATCTCTTTCTCAGTCTTTCTCAATATTCTCCATGTGGAAAACACCTGTTTTGAGCAGAAGTTCACTGTTTCAGTCAGTTCTTTGATGCAGTCCTTTCTGTTGTTGTTGTTGTTGTTTCCAATATACATCACTCCCAACTGCTTTGGACAAAAGCTCAAGGGGCCATGCACAAGGAATACTTACAACTAGGTAATTGGCACTAGCATCCACAGATGAGGGATACCATTCGTCGTTTGTTTTTCTGGGACTGTGTTACTTCACTCA
>VZQC01006319.1:358422-371686 GCA_009823505.1 Rhizomys pruinosus | reverse complement strand
TTTTTTGTATTGTTTTCTTTGTTTCTATTTCATTGATTTCTGCTCTGATTTTTGTTATTTCTTCCTGTCTGTTGCGTTTAGGGTTCATCTGTTGTTGCCTCTCAAGTGCTTTTAGCTGTAGTGTTAGATCATTCACTTGTGCTCTTTCTGTTTTTCTAATGTAGGCACCCAGGGCTATAAACTTCCCTCTTAGGACTGCTTTTAAGGTATCCCATAGGTTTTGTTGTGTTGTATTGTCATTGTCATTCAGTTCCAGGAATGCTTTTTATTTCTTTCTTTATCTCTTCCTTGACCCATTCATTATTCAAGAGTGTGTTGTTTAGTCTCCATGTGTTCTTGTAGGCAGTAGGGTTTATCCTGGTGTTGATGTTGAGCTTTATTGCACCGTGGTCTGATAGAATGCATGAAATCATTTCAATCTTTTTGTATTTGTGCAGGTTTCTTCTGTGTCCCAGGATGTGGTTGATTTTGGAGAATGTTCTGTGCGGTTAATAGCAGCACTTCTGTCTTGGGGGAGGACAGTGGCTAACCAGTTGGACCTAAAGTGCATTTGGTGGGAGGAAACTCATGTTTGGTATTCTTAACATAGCTGGATGGACACAACTAGAGATGTCATAGATCTTGGATAATTCCCCAAGGTTGACATATTCCCTAGGCTAAGGTAACATTTTACTAACTACAAAAGAACTTTCCTTATATTTACAGACCAACACCCCAGCCACCACTCAGAAAAGATGCTTCTTTTGCACCAGATAAGAATAGTACAGAGTCCCACAACTGGACACACATAGACATGGTCTGTCAATTGCTCATGCCTAGGTGACACATCTGTAATGCAACCTCTATGTCCCAAGCATCATAGAACAAGACCCAAGAAGGCATTAATTACCTCTTAACTCTTATTAAAGAAGCTCCTCCATGCAAGGGGAGACCCAGAACCCAAAAGGGCCTGAATGGCCAAACCATGAAGATTCAGAGCCTACAGAGTGTGGTTCCATGAACAGGTTGCCTATATTCAGCTTCAGCCACCCAGAGCATTGTTGAAGAACATTGCTGAAGAAGGGGGCAGAAAGATTGTGAGAGCCAGGGAGGTAATGCAAGACCAGATGGAAAAGAATCCTACAAGATCCTGGGACCCTATTCACGTGAACCTATAGTATTGGTGTCAGCATGCACAAGACCTGTGCAAGCTCAGCTGTACAGAAAACAAAAACAAAAACAAAAACAAAAACAAAAGACCTCCAGCACAGAACTGCAGAAATGGGTAAAAGGACCAACCATGGCTGAGGAAATGTTGGTAACACACAGCGGTTGGGTGAGGATGACCCGGCCTTCTTTAGGAAAGAGATTCAGGATAGGGCGACTAGAGTTGCACAGAGGAGCCGGCATGGATGAGTGAGCCGGAAGAGCAATTTGGAAGCAACGGACCCTAGCACAAATGACAGAAGGTGTGAACTCTGGAGGAGGGTTTTAGGAGAGTGCCAAGGGGGAAGCCTGTGTAATAGCGATTAAAATTGACTGAAAATTATGTATGAAACACATAAAAATTCAATAAAAGAGACTACCTTTCCATTTTCCCATAGGAGAAAGGAATCTTTGTATGGCTCAAATTCCAAGACTCTGGCTCTAAGTGTAAAGAGTACTTCTCAGCTGTTGAAATAGTTTGATTCAGGTAGCAGATCGATAGTGAACCATGCTAGGCCTCAGGGTCCAGGGTCCTGTGCTCCTTCCCTCACAGCGTTCCGGTGCTTGGCTTGGCTCCTGGGACAGACCGCAGGAGCAAGCGCTCTGCTGGAATAGAAGACGGTCCCTCTGCCTCTCCTGGCCCTCTCTCCACGTTCCTTCTTTGACCCTGCTTTAATTTCACTTCCGATAATCCCAGTGACCATCTGGGAGACGTCGGGGTTTGCATCCATCCCTGACATTCTTGTGCTTGTTCTCACACACACGAAACCCTCATTATCAGTAGGCTCAAGGAGAGGGTTGTGGTAGGGGAGGGATCCTCTTATCAGGGTTAAATTAACAATAGCGCTGCAAACTGTAAGGCTGGCCACCCCTACTTCCTCCTCTGATTAGCCCTCTTCCAGTTAATATAAAATTTATGCCTACCACCAGGCTCCTGACGTTCCCACAGGAGTTGAGTCATGGGATGCTGCATCACTAATGGGGACTCTCCCTGATGCACTGCACTTGGTGGTGGCCTGGGCTCATGGTCTTTGTCTATCATTGCTACCTGTATAGAAATGCTACTGCAGCTCGTTCCCATCTTGGGTCAGTGCACTTAGGGGCCAATGAAAGAATTTTAGGAAAGGACTGATAATTATTAATTTGATTTTTTTTTTTGTTTGTTTTTATTTTTTTTGGTCTTTGAGAGTCGGTACAGGGTCTTTCCTTTAGCCCTTAGCTGTCCTGAGAGCTGTGCTACTGCTTAGGAGCGCCAGTCTCGCCTTTGAGAACTCACAGAGTCGCCCTTCCTCTGTCTCTCTGATAGTGTATTTAGTATATACTCATAAATGGGGCATATGCCACAAAGCCCCGCTTAATTTGATATTTTTACTTTGAAAGTTCTTTCACATGTCCATGGAATAGAACAAGGTATAGTTTGTAATGTATAATTTTATACAAATTCTACTGAAAAGATCAGAAAGGATTTGAAATCTCTTTTAACTTTTTGCTCCTTCATATAGTTCAGTGTAATCTTTATATTTTATTGAGTGATGAGAACCATAATTTTCTAACTTTATTTTATAGAATATTAAGTGGATTATTGTTTATTCTGTGTGTGGTTTTTTAAAAGAGGTATTCTTAAATAATATTTTTATTGATTCTTTTTTTGAGGTCTCACTGTATCCCCTAATCTGGCCTGGTCAAAATTCATCAACCATCTACCTCAGCTTGACAGCACTTGGCCCATGTTATAAGGCACTTACATCCAGTGCTCCAACCCAGACACCCTCTTAAGGATGATTTATTCTTCCCCTACATGGACATTTTCCTTAGAACCACACTGATTAGAAACAATGTATGAATTTACTTCTGTCTTAATTGATGATAGTAAAGCGACAGAAAGTTTGGAACTCTGTGGTTTTCCTTTACAATCTCTAAGAGTTTGGGATTACCAAGAATACTAGCAAAAGGCCATCATTGTGAAGGTTATTATTAGTTTTATAACAGCATCTCTTTCAGGTACTAATTCAATATTACATAACTAATTCACATTAGGTTATAAGAGAAGGACTGATGGTGTGATGAGAGTCATATTAGTGTAAAATCACCATCCAACTATTACCAAAATATACCCTATTTGGTCTATCATGTTGAATAAATTTAAAGGATAATTTTTAATTTATGGAATGTGCAGAATTTGAATAATAGCATGATTTATGTTCTTTTTTTTGACTGTTAACATTTGAAATGAAGGAAGATTCCACTTTTCTTTTTTTTGCTTTTTTTGATGGACAGGGTTTCTCCCTGTAGCACCCAGCTGTCCTCCCGGCCAAAGCATTCACATCTTGTAGACCTAGGTAGGCCTTGAACCACCACAAGAAAACCTCCGCTTTCTTGCCTTCTTTGCTCTCCTCAATGTGCTAGTGATTAAGAGGCGTGTCTGCCAACACGAGCCCCCAAGCTAGAAAGTCACATTGTTTATTTTTAGGTAATACTTTTATTGATGGTTTGCTGTATTTCAGACATCATTCTCAGTTCAATTTAGACAAATTCCCCTTTTATCTCCCTAATCCCCTACTCCACTCCAGATTATGCATTCTGCCATAACTACCTCCTGCCATTCTATTTCTCTCAGTCTTTTTTTATGTTTTAGGAATTCACATTTTCTCTCCATGTTAATTTAATATTACTCTAGAAACTATGTATAATACATACTTTCCACTCACCTAAAGTAATTACAGACTATAGTCTGAAAGTTATTAGCAGTGGGGTGGTAGGCATTGACCTCCTCTAGACCCCGACACCATTAAGAGATTTGCATTATAACAACATATTGTTGTCGACATTTGTCTGGGATTGGAAATGTCCACATAAAGACTAAACTACAAACTTTCTATAACAATATAGATCAGATGTTCAGCTGCCATTTTTCAATTCTGGGATTTGGATAGTTTAGCATCCAGGCTATTAATTGAGCGGGGAAACCGAGTTTCACCTGTTTGTATGGGGTTTGCTTTGTGGGGACTGTGTCACTTCAACTTAGCATAATGGCCTCGAGTTCCATCCTTTTACACTGCCATTAAGTTCTATGTATGTTCTTTACTTTCTTTTTTTTTTAATTTGTTTATTTTTAATGGGATTCTACAATATAATGGACACAGTTGTTTGCAGATAACATTGATGTTGACTCGAGTTTTGTCATACAAATTAGGATTGAAATTACAGGTGCCCATTATGCAAGTATGCTTATGTACCAAAAAGTTTTTGAACACAAAGTGTTTCACCCATAGGTCCAGTTGGAGACAGTTTTCGTGTGTTTAAGCCTACTAGTGTCACTTGCAGTGATCAATTCAGGAGTCCAGGGACTATATTACCTGCTCAAGTCATCATGATTCACGGCCCGTAATTTCTCTCCACCAGGCCATACTACATAATCTACCGAATGATGCCCTCCATCTTCACACATTTGGGTGTTTCGTTCCCTGCGGCTTTGGGTTAAGAGGCGAGCACAGTCTGTTGGGTGAGTTTTAGGAAAAACAGTCTACTTTCTTTGAGTTGTCATTTTGGACTCCTAGTCATAGTGTCAGTGTCGTTTCCCTTACGGGTGGTCTTGTTACAGCTTTCTCCACTTGACCTACCTTTTTAGTCCATAACATAGCACCACAGAAGAGCCTTACAAGCCAAATTGGAATGTATTAGCCCATTTAAGCAGTACGTCTTATTGTGTCAAGCTAAGCGGTGAGCATAGACCACAGATGTTGGATGGTATGCTAATCTGCAAACTTTGTGGTTTCTCTATAAAGGGTTTGAACAAGTTCTTACTGTGGGCTTATAACATCTCCTAACCACTAGAGGACATAAGTTGGGTATCCACTTGTGAGTTATTCCTCCAAGGAGAGAGCTAATAGCCAATTAGGTTTGGGATATATATAATATGTATACACTGGCTGCCCACCGTGGTTTTGCACAGTATCTCCAGGCATTTGAGGTGGAGCTGATACTGACAGAGGAGTCTTTTCTTGTCTCAGGGAGACCAAATTTTTTGCTCGTGTATTGCTTAGTGGCCTTTGGTAATTTGCTCTCATGCATTTTCAGAGGCCAGTTGTATGCTAGCAAGTGACGTCTCATAACATTTTTTTCATGCTCACACCAGGTCTTGACAACAGGACTTACTGCCTTTCTCCTTGCATATATCCCACTTTATAGGCAAAAGTCCTTTATAATTTGGGGGGGGCGGGTTTGGAATTCCCCTAGCCACATCTCCTAGGCAGAATAATTGCATTGCTGATGTCAGAGCTTTCCTGTAGTAATATATTTTGCTTAATTACACAGCTTATAAACACTTTAATATTGAATTTGACTCTAGATAGAGAATTACCTTTCACAGTTCTATGCCTAATCATGTCAATTAAAAAAAAGCGCTATAACCTGTTTTATAGGAAATTCCCACTGTAACAATTGGCTCTAATTTTCAGTTTAGGAGTGGTTCATTTACCATTCATGTTTTTCTTAAATTCCTCCCAAATTAAGTAGCATACAGTCAATGAAAACAGTTTTGTGGAAATTTAATGAAAACTTAATGCCTTGGCTCCTGTTTATGGGGTATGTGTTAATACAACTTAGGCATCATAGGTCAAAACATAAAAACCTTAAAAAAAAAAAAAAAAAAGAGGGAGGTGGGGAGGTGGGGAGGTGGGGTAGTATCCTTTCTGGAATACAAATGCGGAAAACTCTGTGTTCCAATTCCTATTGATAAATTTTCAAATTTTTGAGGTCTTGAAACTAACAATTGGGAGGAGGGAATTTTATGTTCCACAGGTAAAATCACCAAATCTAAATGCCTGAAAACATACAACTTATGAACTTATGGCTATGCAGGATTGGCTGGGAAATGCCAGCAGCAAAGAGGTTGACCCATCTGAACATTAAAAGAAAGAGGAACCTCAGACTGGCTGAGTTCACAGACAACTGAGCATCTCTCTGAATACTATTGGAGTTAACTTAACTGTTTATAATGGGCCCTAATGAATTTTTACCTTCCAGATACTGCAGAAACCTTCCTACCTCTGCCCCTTTATAGGAAAAGGAAGTCACTTTTCAAAAGAGAAACACAATGCTGTTATTGACTAGTGTGCATCACACATTGAGAATCTTAGGTTTGGGAGGCCACAGTGTCACGAAGCCTTAGAAAAGTTAAATGTCTAGGAAATCCAACTCCTCCATATGTTAGGTCAGAAGAAACAAGGACTTGAGATAAAAAATAGTAGCAGAGGAAAAGAAACTAGAGGAAAAGTACAAAGGTGATTACAGAGAGAAACTAAATAAATTTTCACAATTGGTTGAAAGGCGAGTTGGGTTTTACATAGGTACAGGAGACACAGAAGAAACAGGGCTGGGCTGTGAGATCCACTGAAGTCGAGAGGGCAGCATGTACATGGGTGGTCGGAAATGGAAAAGGTGACCTCAGGAGAGGGCAAGAAGTACATATTTGGTTTCGATTACAAACAGCTGCATGAAGCCCAGACGTCAAAAGAGATCATGAAGGGAGAGAAAAGAAAGAAAAGGAAAAGACCTCAAGGCGAATCGTGGTATTCATAGGAATGAATGAATGAATGAATGAATGAATGTAGGACAGGAAACAGGAGGAATCAGTCATGGCACAAAGCGGGGATTTCCAGGCTGTGGCTGGCATGAGGGCCCGGAGGTCCTTCCTTCACTTTAAACTTTCTAATTTAAATTAATTTTATGAAGTGTGGGGGATCAAGCTTGGGGTCCCGGGCATGCGCAGTAAGTCCTCTACTATTCTACTAAACCTTTCCTGCATCCTTCCCTGAGAACCACCAGCTCACAGTTTCCATCCCCACCCCCCACTTTTTGTAGCCTCTCTTGAGACATTAAGAAGCACCAACATTGTACATGGCAACCCAAAACAAAGGGACATGAACATGGGCTGGGGACTCGATGAGAGAAGGGGGCATTGGTAGCCGTGGCAGGGGGAGAAGAGAAGGTGGGGTGGGGTGAGTGCAAGCAGAATATATTATAGACAGGTATGAAATGGTCAAAGAATAAACTAATTTTTAAAAAAGTTAGAACAAAAGTTTGGTTTTAGGTCTAATCTTCTTTGCACTGCACAATAATGACACGTCTCTAGGACTGGCACAGTATATAATTTAGCTTGCTTTGTTCCCCTGGAATCACATTGATTGCTCTGTGTGTCACACTTCAATGATGCAGTGTACAATTAGTGAAGTGACTCATAAATTTAGACACATAAAATTAGCGGATTTCTCTGGAGTGGTTGGTTTACATTTACTGAGACTGTAATTTCACAAGACCTGGAGATACTGTGGGAAGCACACTGACCTTCAGTGAATAAGCATTCAGAGCTAAAGCAATAGGGAATGAGCCTAGCTCCAAAGATCAGCCATTTTGTGTCCTGCACCAAACTACATTAAAGATGTACTTAAGGAGGCAGAGAGCTACACAGCACATATCTGTATTCCCATTAGTGATCCTGGGACAGTGCAGGGTCACAGCAGGTTACCAAATGGTGCTCTCTGACCTGGCCCCACTTCTTGTGGATCCTCTACTGAGTGCTTCTTTGAGTTATGCTCTGTCACTTTCAGGAACTCCCCTAGGATGATTTCACATGGGTTCAGTGGCCTTGAATGAGGACGATTGACTATGCAACCAAAGGCCCTAACACTCTCCAAACGGGAGCATAATTCTCACAGTTATGTGGTTGAACTCACCTGTGACAGCTCTGAATCTTTGCTGAAGAGGCTGGAGAGCTGGTGAGGACACTTTTGCATTCCCAAGGCTCCACACAGTCTTCATGGACAACAGTACTTCTAGTCTTAAGTTGCCTCGAGACCCTCAGTCTCTGCCATCTTTCTCCTTGCAACCTACCTGCTCTTTCTTAGCCCCTGTACTCATCTACTTTCCCCAGAGACTAGTGACCAAGGAATGGCCAGTGAGCTTGAGCCAAGGCACGGAGCGTTCCTAGGAAACTATGAACTACTTTTCCCCAAGAATCTTCTTAGTTGTCTTTAAGTCTCCTATGCTCAGTACAAAGTGGACATTCAATGAATGTTTGTCAAATAGATGAAGGAATGGATTAATGGGGGAATGAAGTAATGAACAGAGGGCTTTGGAGTTAATCAGAGAGGCGAGCATTTGAACTCCAGTGCTTCCACTTATTAGCTTTGCACATTAGGTGGCTTATTTTCTTCAGTCTCAGGTTCCTCATGTATAGAAGAGACAATGCTATTATCATGGTGAGGTAACAAGTAAGAGACACAGTGGTAGTGAGGTGCTTAGCACAGTGCCCAGCTGTTCCAGGACATCAGAGAACATCCCTACCACTTTGGTTACGACCCAAAGGGGGCCTAATAAAGAGCTTTCAAGGGAGGAAGGTACAATCATAATTTTACTTTTCTTTTAAATTTTACGCTTCTTATAGCACAGTAAGATTTAATTGTATATGTCCAAAGCCCATAAATGAGGTGGAAGGGACTTACTATTCTTGTTTTGCTAAATGGACATGATGTCAAACTGCCGTCTAAACAGTCATATTTACACCCATAAACTGCTGTCGGCCTTGGTCAGAGAATCTTCTGCATGCAGTGAGCAATGTTTAATGAGAAGACTGATAACTGGTTAATGAATACTCAGCCCTAAACAGGACATTTATATCACACTCCCAAGCTCCAGGAATACGGTAGAAGGGACAGAGAGAAGGAAGGGCTGGAGAATAGGGAGGAGGTCCAGTGTAATGCTGCCTTTTGGACATGACGTGGCAGTCGCTCCCACCAACTCCGGGCAGCAGTGGCTTTCTAAGAAGACATGCCTAAGACTGGGCTGGTCAACATTCCATCACGGATGGAGGGAGGTTATAAGGTCCCACCCAGTTCAGAGGAGCTACAGACAATTAAAGATTACAGCGGGAGAGGGATCATACTCTGGAGTTGCTTAGCTATTAGTATATACTCAGGCAAATAACCACACCCATGCTCACGTAGGCAACCCTAAATCTCTCTCTCTCTCTCTCTCTCTCTCTCTCTCTCTCTTTCTCTCTCAACCTCACCTACATTACATGAAATTAATAGTAAGTCTTGGAGAGAAGGGAAAGGGGTAAGAGAGAGGATAACACAAAGGAATCTTTGGTCAAAGAACATTATACACATGTATGGAATTATAAGCACTTTTTTAAGAAAAAGGCAAAAATATCTGAGTTACAGTTCAAGATGATGGCGAATTTGAACTTGAAGTGCTTTTTCTTATAAATAATTAGCAAAATTTAAAAAAGTTTCTTAGGTTATTTAGAAAAAAAAAACTTATTTAAAATACAGCGTGCCTTAAATGCTATTCTAGTTGTGCTAATTTTTTCAAACATACCCTACAATACTTGACTAATCATTGAGAGAGTACTCATGGATATAGACTCAGGGCCTCAGTGTGCAACTATAGACGTCTTGCATGGTATTCCATGTGACCTTCTGGCTCTTAATGCCACAGAGCATGCTGGAACAGCCTTAACATCATGCAACATGGCCTCCCCATAGATATCAACAGGTGACTTCCACTGTTCTGTCCCTAACTGAAAGTGAACACATTATGAGAGTAGAACAAAGACTCTTGAGACACAGCGGTATCCACCTCTGTGTCAACTCTGAGGTTCCTCTGGGTAAGGATGACATGTAAGCATGGCATGTCTACATGGTTCTAGTCTGGGCACATGTCGGTAATTGTATTTGACATTTATTCAAATATCTTAAATTCACTAAATGCTCTTTCTAATCTTCACAGCTCTTAGGACACTTCTAGGCTTTCAAGCATGTCCAACCTTTTGACACTGTGACATCACATCATCTACACAGTTGTGCTTGAGAACTACATAAGCAGATTATAAAAAAGAATTAGCAAAATACCTTATAATCATTTAAGTAAGCCTACATTTTTCTGTTGGGCTGCATTCCTAGCTGTCTTTCTTTAGTTATACTGATATTCTTCCTACTATGGAGGTTCATTATGCTGAACACACTACAGATAGTACCTTAACTGACAGGCGGGCATGCGTGCCTTTTCTCCTTTAAAGATGAAAACCTGAAGTGAAGAGATGTTAACAAAGCTGCTTCAAACCACATACACAGTAAGTTACAGAACCAAGATCTTAAGGAGGCCTTAAATGTTTAACTGCCACACCCTGCAGAGACAATCCATTGTGGGGCCACAATTCCAAACTCAATTTATGAGGCTTGAGCTCTGGTACAGTAGGTGGCTAGCATGCACAAGGCCTTGAATTTGATCCTCAGCATCACACACAGAGACACAGATACAGTCTCACACACACACACACACACACACACACACACACACACACACACAAATACACTAACACATAACAAGAACGATGTTCCTGTGAAATTTCCTGACATGTTACTATAATAGAATGTTCAGCATGAAATTAACATGGGAGAGTTTAACTCTCTTAAAAAATAATATAGCCATTAGGGTACAGATCCAATGTATAACTATGATTCCTTCAGAAGATAAGAAGGATGTTTTATAGCTGTTAGACAGGAAAGAAATTTTGTCATTTATCTACAAACTGCTGAAAGAAACTCATTTAATCTAATATGAAGGGGGTCTGGAGAGATGACTCAATGGATGAAAGCACTTTCTGTTTTTGTAGAGGACCTGGGTTCAGTTTCCAGCACCCACATAGTGGCTTACAGTCCCCTGTAACTCCAGTTCCAGGGGAGCCAAGGCCTTCTTCTGGCTTCCAGCAGCACTGCATACACCTGGTGCACCTGTTTACAGGCAGACAAAGCACTCATGCACATGAATGGAAATAAATAAAAAAGCCATTAAAAAAACCAGTATGAATGTTCTTGCATTAAATTAATTAGCAATAAAATAGCCATATGACAGATAACTCTTCTTTCATCTTTTATTTGGTCTCTTATGGGTAAACACAGGAAGAAGAGAATGAATATAAATGTCTACGTGTATTCAGCAGAGGATGAATATTTTCATTCAAAAGGGAAGCAGAGTTTATTATTCCTAATTAAATTTCTCATTGATTTTGTCTGGAGAAACGTGTTTTTCCTATGTGCACCTTTTTCCTCAGTACTTGGATAATGGGCTTTGATTTTCTATCTAGTAGCAAAATTTTTAGGTTATTTTTTAAATTCTTGTATTAGATGCTATACACGGGAGAATAAGACAGTGCAGAAGGGTATCTTTAGCTCCAATAGTAAGTGCCTTGTACACAGTAGGTTATCAACAAACTGTTGAATGAGAAAAGCCTTTTAATTAAGTCATAAGCATTGTTCTTGCTTCTATTTCCCAGAAGCTAAAGGAGATCAGGCATGAACTTACATGGCTTGGTGAATGACACGGGATTTTTCTAGAAGGTATTCAGAAATCTGTGCTCCCACCACAGTTCCAGAAGAGGTAAATTTCATTTCTAAGTATTTTCCAAATCGGCTGGAGTTGTCATTTATGATTGTGCAAGCGTTGCCAAAGGCTTCCAGCAAATTGTTCACTTGTAAAATCTTCTCTTGCAGAGTTCTGTTATTAGCCTAGGTGGAGATGTCAAGATACACAAAACATATAAAAATTAATTCTGTCTCCAATAAGTTGTCTCTTATTTAACAAGCACTTCACTTTGTATGTAAATAGAAACACAAGAAACCAAATTTTTGGTGAACTGCCAGATATTACAGTGATGCTTTTATTCCCTTCTCCTGTGAGTGTTCACTCATTTTCTTAGAATATAGGTCTCTGCAGGGCCTGATTTGAAAACACAACTTATGAGCTACACAACCTACACATACTGAGATATACCTATTACTTAATCGTTATTTTATTGGCCTGGGACTACATCTAAATCTTCTCCAAAGCCAAAACCCTGTTTCTATAAGAGCTACTGAAGGTGAACGTAAGAGCATGAAGATACCTTGTGAATTCAGAGCAGCTCAGCAGTATGGATGGGAAGAATGGAGCCCCAGGCAAAGCCCACAGCCTGCCTGGCTGAGCCCCTGTACTCATCTCACCCCATCTCTTAGAAAACCATGTCCACATCCTATCCCCTTAGAGACTTAGGGGCATCTAAGATCTTAGGGGGACCTTGCATCTTGGTGGAAATCAGCTCAAGGAGATTATTGTCAATGCTAACCCTCACCGAGACCAACTACGTTAAGGGCGTAGCCCTTTTGCAAGTTGAGAGAGAACAATAGCTACTTAGAACACAGGCTATGCTAGATTTGAGTAGATCTGGGCGGGGGCTACCAGTTATTTTTAGAAGCAATAAGGCTAAAGAGAAGGGAGAGCTGGACACTGGGGAAAATTGGATCTTTTATGCTTGGCTTGACTGCCTTCAGCTCGTGATAAGGCAAGATAATGTCTTCATCGACCTGTTTATTCAATAGCGTAGACCTGCTAAGGAAGGACCAGAGAACTGAACATTCCAATGGAAAATTCTATCCACTAAACACTCCATTTTGCATTTGTTAAATCTTTATCAAGGCTATAAGTAAAAAACAAGACAGGACCTGATAAGGGAAGAATTGGCTCTGGGTAGACACACACACACACACAAACACCCCCGCCCCCCCCACACACATTGATTCGCATTTTTAGATCTAGTAGAAGATAGAGATTAGATTAAAATTTTGCTGACATCTACAAGACAAAACAACATTCACATGTAGCTAGTCCATTATTGAAAACCCCTATCAGTCCATAAATCAAGATAGACTGGCAAGACCTTGCAGATGGCACTGGTGAAAATTGATCTCCGTGCTCGGCTCTTCCATGCCACAGTAGTATGCCATGCCTCACTCCTCTCCTTCCCAGAGTACATATTTATACATCTTGATTCAGTGTGTTAAACCTTTTAAAACCATACTCATTGTAGAGAGAGTTGGTGGGCATAGACACAGACTGTTATCCAGGGGACTGGTGTGAGAGCCTTGTAATAGTACCATACTCTTGTTCTTTCTTGACTTATCCGGATGATCATGGGGCACCACAGGTCTAGAGGGTAGAGGTCATATTAACCCACAGAATATATTTTTATTCCATACCAACA
>VZQC01006319.1:338422-355922 GCA_009823505.1 Rhizomys pruinosus | reverse complement strand
GGAGGCAAAGGAAACAGTGAGTATCCCCGGGAAGCTCTGCCCCAGCTGGGATGGAAGGGGTTGACTGGGAGGCCTGCCTTACCTGGTCTGAGCTGTAAGTGACCATGGACTGGTACCCTAAGTCCGCCACTGCAAAAATGTGAGGAGGGTTGGCGGTCCTCTTTGCTCCAATGTACAACTCAGAAAGCTGAAGTTAAATGAATTTTATAGAGTGTTTTAGTTTTGTTTCTAGTTTTATTTAATCTATAGATGACTTTATAATATGATTTCAGTTCTGAAAGCAAAAGATAAATAAAAATCTATACCGGCAAGACATTATCCACGCATACTATGCAGGCATGTATGTGATGTATATACATGAAGCAGCCCACATCTGGGACATAATGTGTAAGGATAAAGCAGTGGTATTTAAAGATTCCACATGCTACTTCCAAAGTCACGCTAAAGGCTTCAAAATGTTATTATTTGTTTAAATGAAAAATGCTTTGGGGGCTGGAGAGATGGCCTAGCGGTTAAGAGCACTGCTTAACTGCTCTTGCAGAGGATCCGGGTTTGATTCCCAGCACCCACATGGCAGCTAAGAACCGTCTTTAACTCCAGTTCCAGGGGAATCGGACACCCTCTTCTGACCTCTGTAGCATTGCACTACATGGGTGCACCAACCTATACGCAGACAGTACACTCATATACATAAAAAAATTAATAATAATAAGTAAATAAAAATTGAAAAAGAAAAACACTTTGTTAATAAGATGACCAGACATCATTCTATTCTACTCCTTGGATATATCTGACGTATTGCTATGTCTTCTCTATCACATCATTTAAACTATATTGTCTCGATTTATTTAAAATTGATAGGAGAATTTTACTAAAACCCTTCTTTTATAACTCAGGTCAATGATGGTGAATGTTTCATTATCCTATAAGTTTTAGGTTGACATTTAAATTAAACTATTGGCCACAATATTAAATAATGTTCTAGAGAGCACAGATGACTAGAAGACAATAGGCCTAATTAAAAATGAAAAACAGTCACATCGAATGCTATATTTAAATTATTAGGGGTTGAATAATTGATAATTATATAGTTGTATTCATAAAGCATGCATTGTTTGATAGTAATGAACCAATTAATATATAAAAAGGAATTTAAAAATTCATAATGATAAGTTTTACAGCCATTAAGTATGTATTCTATATGTAAAAGATGTAGCTATACTATGCATTCTCCAGTACTCCGTTCAGAGGCAGACATTAAATGCACTCATTTTTAGACATCATTTAGAGAACTGCTACACAGCACAGAGCTATTACTAGAAATGGCATGCAATTAACATTCTCATATGCAGCTTTTTAAAAAGACCACAAATTGCATCTAGACCGATTTCATAAAGTTTTCTTATATCTATGTTTGAATGATAAAAATATAACAGTTTTCTCAAAATAGTGGGTAAAATTTTACCGGAATCCATTTAACTTAAAAATTTGACCCCTGGGGCTGGAGAGATGGCCTAGCTGTTAAGAGCGCCGACTGCTCTTGCAGAGGACCCGGGTTCGATCCCCAGCACCCACATGGTGGCCAAGAACCGTCTGAAACTCCAATTCCAGGAGAACTCCAGTTCCAGGGGAATCCGACACCCTCTTCTGACCTCTGCGGCATTGCACGTCACGGGTACCCAAACTTTCATGCAGACAATACATTCATACACATACGGAAACAAATAAAATAAAAAAAAATTGACCCCTATAGTTATTTGTTCAAAATAAGAATGGAAGCCTCACCAGGCATAGTGGTGCACTCGGGAGGCAGAGGCAGGCAGATCTCTGTGAGCTCAAGGTCAGCCTAGTCTACACAGTGCATTCAAGGTCAGCTGGGGCTACAGAGAGACCCTGTATCAAAAAGAGACAAGAACAACAACAAAAAAGAATGGATGCTTCATCACATACCTTTGTGGAGTAAAGACCCAGGCTCTGGAAGGGATTGAGAGCAATGAGCATGTCTCCCACATACATGTATATCTGGTCTCTGGAATAACAATTCTCAAGGTGTTCAGACACTGTGTTCTGTGGCAAGGCAAAAACAGTTTCTCTCTCTTAAAAATCATTTGTAGGTCAAGCATGGTGATGCTTACCATTAATTGTAGCACTCTGGAGGCAGAGGCAGGCAGATCTCTGTGAGTTGGAGAACCAGTCTGTTTTTCATGAGTTCCAGGCAGAGTTGGCTGCATAGCGAGATCCTGTTTCAAAAAAACAAAAACAACAAAAGCAACAACAACAACAAATCATTTGTAAGC
Organism: Rhizomys pruinosus; assembly: GCA_009823505.1. Taxonomy (NCBI): domain Eukaryota; kingdom Metazoa; phylum Chordata; class Mammalia; order Rodentia; family Spalacidae; genus Rhizomys; species Rhizomys pruinosus. Next base: position 353,625 of record VZQC01006319.1, on the reverse strand, counting down.
TGAGTGTGGTGGTACAGGCACTCATCCCAGTACTTGGGAGGCTGAGATCCCAAGCTCTGGCATACGCTGGGATGTACAGTAAGACTGTGCTTCTAAAGGGTAAGGAGAGTGGGTTGAAGGTTATTTAGAGACATAATGACTGTAAATGATGTACCATCACATCTCTATGACAGTTAATTGACAGACATTTTCTTCGGTTTTTTGAAAGAAAATAAAATGTCATTCTTTTTTTTAATGTCATTCCTTTTTATTTATTTTTTTTGGTCTTTTTGAAACAGGGTCTCCCTGCAGTCCCAGCTGGCCTGGAGCTCACTATGTAGACCAGGTTGGCCTTGAACTCACAGAGATCTGCCTGCCTCTGCCTCCTGAGTGCTGGGATTAAAGGTGTGCATCGCCACACCTGGCTTTTAATGTCATTGTTAACTGCACCTTGCAAAAGACATATGTGTTACCTTGTATATGCTGTATGTTATATGCTACACACAATATGTTAAATTGTATATTATATAGGCTTTAAGGGAATCAGTGTAGTAGATGAGATAAAGAGAAAGAACCTGGAAGGGTTAGAGAAGAGAGAGTGGGCGTGATGTTTTCCAAATCATGGTTATTCAGTGGCTGCAACTCTTCTGCTTAGACATTTGGGTATATGAGACAGAGCAAAACACTCAGAAAGTGACTTTCCTAGGTGATGGATTACATAACCACATAACTGGAGAGTTCAAGACACAAAATAAAAGCAAAAGTTCTTACTTAAAAAATCCATACAACAGATTCAAACTCAGTATTTAACCATATTAGTATATTGGTCAGCAACACGAATAGTGAAACTTTTATAATCTGAAAGCCTAGCTATCCACATTACTGGGAGATTTAATATGTAAGGATTCAGAAAACTGAGAGCAAATTCTGACCTGTAAAGGTTATTTGATTTCAAGATTGGTAATAATCTCGAGAGGTTGTTTGGAGGAAGTTGCTTATACACCTTACATTTAGTTAGTGTGTTAGCCACTTTCCACAGGATCAACTTATAAGGAGATGCTTTGTCTGGAGGCTTCAGTTTGTAGTCAGTTCTCTTGTTTTGGGGCCTGGATGAGGCAGCACATCCAGGTGGTGGGGGGGGGTGAAGGACGGGGTAACACGTGGCACTTCCATCCCAAGTCAGGAAGCAGAAGAGGAAAGGCCCAGGGTTCCACAATCCTTTCAAGGGCATAAAGCCCTAAGTCTTTTCTCTAGGCTCTTCTCTCTAGGCTCTCCCTCTTAAAGGTTTCACCAATTCCAAACAGTGCCACAGGAAAGTCATCAAGCATTTCACACTGCACCTCAGGGGACATTCTAGATAGAAACTACAGCAGACTACTTCTGTTTAGAATACGTCTCTGGGCTTGTTGGATTTCTGAATAAAACGCTCAGACATTATAACAGTTAAAAATATACAAAGCCGCCGGGCGTGGTGGCACACGCCTTTAATCCTAGCACTTGGGAGGCAGAGGCAGGCGGATCTTTGTGAGTTCAAAGCCAGCCTGGTCTACAGAGTGAGTTCCAGGACAGCTGGGACTACAGGGAGACTCTGTCTTGAAAAGACAAAAAAAATAATAATTCTATTTGCCAAAGTNTATATATATATATATATATAAAGCCATTGGCCAGCCAAGACTGAGATCTCAGCTTTTACTCAAAAGAGGTCACTTATTTCTTTAATGATCTGACTATGTGAAGTACAGAGGGATGAGAAGATAGACTGTAGTTTATTGGCTTGGAGTTGAACCTTCATAAGAAGGCTTTGAAATCTTTCTGGGGCAACAAGAATGAGGAGTTGCATGCAGAATGAAATGTGCTGGGTTCGAGCAGGGCCTTTGTGATCCCATGAGTGTGAACAGGGGCGTCAGGATCTGGAGAAGGGGACCAAAGTAATAGAGACTTCTGTGTTCTGCCACTCTGAGCTAGTACAGAAGAGGAAAGGAGGATTCACACAGTAGCGATGAGGAGCAGACTGTTTTATGAGCATAATGAATTGTACCTTTGAGACCCCCAGAAATGACTAAGGAGAAGAAAAATTTCTGACCCAAGAACGCATACTTGGGGAACCTCATTATTTTGCGATTTGAGCATTAAAAAATAACAATAGGCTGGAAAGATCTGAAAATATGAGTTCTAAGGATAGGAGAGATAAGAATTTAAGAGACAGTTCATAAGAATTTACGAACTGCCTATAGTCTCAACAGAGGAGGACAGACAGGATTGCTCTAAGTTTGAGGTCAGCTTTGGCTATATAGCAAGCTCCAGGCCAGCCAGGACTACACAGGGACATCCTGTCTCAGAAAAGCTGGGGAGACAGACATACATTAGACACACACACACACACACACACACACACACACACACACACACACACACCAAGAGAGAGACCCACATGAAAATTCCAATGATATTCAAAGAAACCTCTGTCCATATCACTTCTTTAAATTAAAAAACTGGAATGTTTAAGCTTAATTAAACTCAGTTCTTACCTCATCCAAAACATCTAGGGTTGCTAAGTCATGCACATCCTTCAGACCAGAAATGAGAGATCTGTTTAAGTTACCTTTCTTGGTATGAATACGTTCATGCCTGCGAAGAAAAACCATTTCTAATTTAAGAACTTATTACTGTCAGGTGTAGTGGTACATGGCATTAATTTTAACACTCTGGAGGTTGAGGCAGGTGGAACTTTATGAAATCAAGTTTAGCCTAATCTACATAGCAAGTTCTTGGCCATCTGGAATTATAGGGAGACCTTGTCTCTAAACAAACAAAGGAACAAACAAATAAATAAGCAAAAGAATAAACAAACAGAAAACTTATTATTGATTAGAGCAGAAATATACTTTAGATATACATAAGACTAAAATACTCTAGTATGCTGTTTATAGACCAAGTAATAGCTAACCAGAAAATCCCATAATATATTTGATCTTTACAGCTTTCTCCCCTCCATTAGGAAGAGGAAACATCAAATTTCGGTATTTCACAAATGATTAAAGACTCATCATTTTTATTTTTTTAATTTTATTTACTAGTTTGATTTTACATGTATGAGTGTATTACCCACATGTGTGTAAGTACATCCATGTCATGCAATGCCCACGGATGTCAGAAAAGGGCATTGGATTCCTTGGAACTGGAATTACAGATGGTTGTTGGCTGCCATGTGGATGCTGGGAATCCAACCTGGGTCCTCTGCAAGAGTAGCCAATGCTTTAAACTGCTGAGCCATGTCTCCAGCCCCATGACTCATAATTTTTATTAAGAATTATCCTTGACTTCCTCTTTTCCAATTAATTTCCTTCTCTTGTCTTATTGCTCTAGCAAGAGTTTCAAGTGCTACATTGAAAAGGAGTGGAGATAGTGGGTAGCCTTGCTAGATTCCTGACTAAGGGGATGCTTCTAAATTTTCTCCATTTAGAATGATATTGGCTGTGGGTTTGTTGTATATGGCTTTAATTATGTTATGTTGAGGAATGTTCCCTCCAGTCCAGTTCCCTCTAGGACTTCAAACATAAAGGCATAAAGGTTCACTGTATAATCTTCTGTTGCAGACACAGAGTTGCTGATTATTCTGTTTGTTCAGTTTCTTGCTGGTCGTGAGACTAGACTGAGGACCCAAGAGGTGTTTCACCTGTTAGACTGGAAAGTAGATGGAGTGGACTTTTAGAGAAGTTGCTTTTATGTTGGAAAATGTTGGAGACAGTGACGTGTTATATTAATAAAGTATAGCTGAGCTTCCCTATATCAACCTTTACCTAAACGTGAGGCCTGAGATCATCACAAGGGGGAGGTGTCCAGAAGCCAGAGAGAACTGCATCTGGAGGAGAGAGCACTGCTCAGCAGAGCCTCTGCTGTAGGCAAAGCACAGCCAGGGTTAGCACATCCTGTTGCTCTCTCGTGCACCATGAAGACCTGGGAAGTGGATCTATGTAGTAGCTTCCTGTTGTTACTGTAATAAATTTATCAGAAACCTTAAAACAACCAGTCCTGATTCTCTTCCAGTTCTAGGGGCCTGAAGTCCAAAGGTAGATGGGCCGGGTTAAAGCCTGTGTAGTAAGCAGTCAATCCTCACAAAGGCTCTAGGACAGAGCCCCTCCCTTGCTGTGTCCCAGGTCTGGAGGCAGCAGGCGTTCATGCACTGTGCTCATATCACCCCTTCAGCTCTCACACAGCTTTCCAGCTTTTTCTCTTGCTGACTTTCTTGGCTTCTTTATGAAGACTCTCATGAATCTTTGTAGTGCCCACCTGCTAACCCTGAATATTCTTCCCCTTCTCAGAGCACTTGACTGAACTGCATGTGCTCAGTCTCTCATTTTGTCATGTAAATGCCACTCACAGGCTTGGGGACTAGATCAAGGGAGCTTTGAGGGTGATCATGAAGCCTTCTGCAATCTGGAGAGGCAGTGCAAAGCAGTCAGCACACAGGGCCACTGACGGGAAGGAGATGAGAAATGGAGCATACATTTAAAAAGCTCGACAAGTTTGCTTTTGGACAGATGGTTAGAGATATGGGTAAGAGGCTGGCTGCCTTAGAATTGGGGACTATTCTGTTGCCCTTCGGATCCCAAATTTCCAATTACTTCCCTTTAAGCCATCGTTATTCTTTTTTCTCAATATGTATTTTTGTTGTTTTCACATTTCATTCAATACATCTTAATCATATTTAGACCCTCTCCCCCATCTGCACCCTCCATGGCTCCCGCCACCAGATTTCACATATTCTGTCATATATGTTAAGGCCTGTTGAATCAGGCATGTGTCCTCAAATGTCCTTCCATGAGTTATCCATTGGAGACTAGTCAGCCTACCTAGAGCCACTCCCTTAAAGAGCATCAGCTCTCACTCACCCAGAAGTAATCAGCTGCCAATAGTTCCTCGGTCAAGGCTGGGGCTGCTGCCCATTTACCCAGATCTACGCTTTTTCTTTGTCCGATTTCTTACCTGAATCACTGCAAACTATGTGAATGGCCCTTTGGAACCCGAGTCAAAATGACACCCTAATGTTCAGTACCCCACAGGTATCGCTCACTGCAAGGTTTCAGATCTGACTCCACTCCTACTCCACTGTCTCTCTGATCTTCACTAAGCTCTAGCCTGTATCTCCCTGCTGGCAGAGCTTTTAATACCCAGTGGCCTCCTGCTGCAACTCTTTTCTCTTGCAGATAGTCACAAGACCAGTTCTACCTTAAGAGGAGAGATTCCAGCTGACAGTTTATAATACTGGAATTGTATTCTCCATCCCAGGACACCCATTCCCCTTCAGTTTCATCTTTTTATTTTAATTTAGCATGCATGAGTACACTGCTTCTCTTACTAATATATTACACACATTATCTGAGTCTTCCCATAGGTATTTAAGCCTTAATAGGATAGAACTGTTTTGCTTTAATTTGCTCACTGATATTGCTCATATTCCTAAAACAGATTCTTGCAAATGTTGGGGGCTCAAATTACATTTCTTGACTACACAAATCAATATTTTACTTTGTATTTGCTTTATTTTATATATATATGAATGTTTTGCCTGCATGTATGTATGTGTACCATGTCCACGTCCAGTGCCTACAGAGGCCAGAAGAGGGTGCCAGATATCCTGGAACTAATAACTAGGTTGTGAGTTGACATCTGGGTGCTAGGAATCAAACCCAGGTCTTCTATAAGAATAGCAGGCGCTCTTAAATGTGGAGTCATTTCTATTTTACCGTTAGTAAATGTTCACTATTGTGGGACCAGAGATAACCATTTTCACTTTTTTTTTATTCTGGTTATAAACGATTGAGATGCTCAAAAAGGAAGTAAATGTATGTTTCAGGATGATTTTATACTTTCAGTATTTTTCTCTGATTTTCATTGCATAGAAGTGGTTGACATTTTTGTCACTTTATTAAATATTTACTTTCTGTAAACTTGAAGGACTTGAGAGAAGAAAGGCCAAATTCCTTCTGTAAGACTTTTGTCCTCTTGTGAAAAGTGCAGCTTATGAACCAGACCATAGTTCTCATTTATTCTGCAATACTGGAGGGACATTGTTTTAGACTATACTATTTTCTTTGTGTTGTCAAAGGTCACAAACACCTTCAGGGGTGGTTATTATAGCTTCACTTGTATTTTATTTCTACACACTGAAAAAAAAACTCCTCCTGCCCTGGAGTTAACTTTTCATCTTTCTTATTTAGTTGTATGATTGTAATGGAACAGTTTTATTTGCTTTTACTTTGGTTAAAAATACTCTTGTAAATATCAACCTTTATCATCTAAGGTGATCTGGGAGCCACTAGGGTGGAAGAGAAATCCTTGTCAAACATAAATCCATCAATGCTTTTGTGTGAGTCTCCTTATCCATCTTCAAATTACAGTAACAAAGACACCTGCTAGTACTGATGGGGATTCAGGCTCCCATGGCTGTGCCCTGGAAGACTAGTTTTTTTATTTAGTTGTTGCTTCACTCCTTTGACTTAAGTGTGTCATTTTTTAAGTGATGATGCAGAAGGAAGCCACACTAGACCAGTTGGATCTCAAGATCAATCAGACAACTAGAGTAATCGATGGCAAGTTGCCTTCACTCCACTAAAGTTTAACTGTCCTCTCTATTCACAGAGCCCTAATGTTTCTTGAAAGGTATGCTTCCATTTGGACTGTAAAGATAAATACATGTTCATAAAACCTGCAGCAGAGCTGGAAGGAAGGATAAGGTTGGGAATTTATATACAGAAGTGGATGAAAAGTGGAACACTTAGCTAAGGACCATAACTCAGACTTCACTGAATTATTATAAGCAAGAAGAATGGCTTCATCTTTTTGTCATGTGATTGTTTATCTCCTTTTCTGGCTCCAATGGAGGAGCTTCCCCCACCTGGAGCAAAGGCCAGCCTGTTTGCTTTCTCAAGATTCACTAGTGATCTTCTCTCCTACATACTGTTAATTGCATCCCCCTGTCAGTGATCAAGGACCCCTCACTTGTTACATCTCTCTCCTATGATTTCCCCCTCTTTCCAGCCACTTTTCCTTCTCATATTCCTGTCTCTGTCTCTTCATCTCATCACTCTTCCTGCTTCTCCCAGTGGAGGGTCCTGCTACCTCATTTTTCTGGGATGGCTCTTGATCAAGATCATTGAAGAACTTTGTGACCAAATTCAAAGTCACTTGGTCTCCTTGAATAGTTGGCACTATTTTGAAATAGTGGTTCTTTTCTCCTTGACATGCTTTTTCATGTGGCTTGCAAGAGACAATATTCCTTTGAGGCTTCTCCACCAATGGCCACACTCCTTTGTTCTCCAGTTTCGGTTGATCTGTTTAAGTTCAGGGTTCTCCAAGAATTCCACTTTTAGCTTTCACTGTTCTTTGTTAACACTAAGTTATTAACGTCACACAATGCTATGGCACTGGCATCTCAATACGCAAATGACTAAAAAGCCATCTCCAACATGAATGTCGCCCTTGAAGAACAGACTACTAAATCAATATGCCCACTCAATAACTCTACCTTGGTACTTAGCTGAAATGTTAAATTCAACATGCCTCTAGCAGAATATATAACCATTCTCTACCTGATGTGAATAGATAGGGGATTAGACTATAATGCATGGTCTTGAAACACCACCATTATATTTTAAGCTACAGAGGTGATTATAAACATAAAATATATAATATGTATATAAAGTATATTATATATTACATATATAATTTTTTTATATATAATACATCATATTATTTATGTATATAGTTGGCTGTTTATAAACACAAGTTGTCAATCTATAGATTCAAAAATCAAGATTGAAAATATATGGAAAAATTATGTGCCTATGACATATTATGAAAACAGATTTGGAACTACTGAACTGGAACTGACCTGGGAGCCTGCTCCAAGGACAAGATCTCATAGTATCAGAAGATACTATGCAAGCTGCCAAGGGAGAAATCCAGCCAATGATCTTGTCTACCTGGATGCCTGCAAACCACAATGATGACCAGCCTAGCAAATTATCTCTATTGGTACTTTTATCTTTGGGGTAATCAACAGTTGTGTAACGGGACTTAAGACAAGCTCGATGAGAAGGAATTCATGTGTGACACTGTAAACATAACCAAATGCACACAGCTGGAGAGATCACAGACCCTAGAGAAAAACTTCTGTCACTCTTTAGACCAAAGAAATTTCTTACTGTATTTTCAATACATGTCCTTATATTTACATAGCCATCAAAGAAGCTTCTTTTTGTAACAGAAGCCTATTACAAAATTAAGACTACAACTGATCAACTGCAGAGAATAAGTGTCTGTGAGGTGCTCGGGCTTAAATGACCCATCTACAAATGCAACATCTACACCTAAGGCTCAGTGAACATTGCAGAAGAGGGGGTGCAAAGAATGGAAGGGCCAGAGGGACAAGACACCTGCTGCGAGTTAATGCATTCTACACAAGATAGGGAGGCTGCACCAGAGAAATCGCCACAGCATAGTCATCTAACAAGATCTGCATAGTGACAAAACCAGTTGACATGTCAAAGTGGATGGGAAAAAGTTCATGGGTCCCATCTCAAGATGAAGAGTTACATGTTACCATTGATGCTGGAGGAAGGAGAATCAATTTTTTTCCAGAGATTATTTAATCCCAAGAGGTTATCTAATCTCAAATGGACAGATTTAAACACAGAGACATATCAGAACCATTAAATGGATTCAGCACATTATATATGCATATATATACATAAACATGATATATAAAGGAGTATATATATGTACATACATACATACATATGCACACATATATGTGTATAGGGTTGTGAGGGATGAAGGATAGGGGAGGAGTTGGAGGAGAACTGGTAGGGATGGAAATAAAGCAAATACAATACTTATGTTTGAAATTCTCAAAAATAAATGTTAAAAATGGACGCCACAAAAACTTGTCTATACTGAATTTGTACAGACATTTCCCTTGTCATCATTTCTTAAGCAATAATACAATGCACCAACTAATTATTTGGTATTTATATTTATACTGCATTAAGTATTATAATCTAGGATTAAATGCAAAGGAAGAGGTATATAGAGTTTTTACAATTGTGACAGAATTTTATATAAGGGATTTGAGTTTCCATGGATTTTGGTATCTGTGGGGAGTCTGGAACCACTTCCCCGTGAAAATCAAATAATGATTGCATATATATCACATATATACACACACAATTTTAATTGGGACACTTGGTATTGTCAAGTCTGTATAAGAATCAAGTAGGAAGAAATAATGTTCCATTCCAAGTTATGTTTCTAACACTAGAAATGTCGTGGTTAGTTATTTGCATATTTTCTTTTATCTCGTTTTTTTTTGTTTGCTGATTTTCATGGGGATTTTGTTTCTCTGATTTTGAGACAGGGTCTCCTTATAGTCCCACTGGGCCTGGAATTCACTATGTGAACCAGGCTGGCCCTGATCTCACAGAAATCTGCTTGCCTGTGCCTCCAAAGTGCTGAGATTAAAAGTGTGTGTGTGGTGGCATGAACCTTTAATCCCAGAACTTTCCAGGCAGAGGGAGGTGGATCACTGTGAGTTCGAGGCCAGCCTGGTCTACATAGTGAGTCCCAGGACAGCTAGGGCTACAGGGAAACCCTGTCTCAAAAAGACCAAAAAATAAAATAAAATAAAATAAAATAAATAAAAGTATGTGCCAACATGCCTGCCTTCCTTTCTTTCTTTTTGATAAGATATTTGAATTTGACTTCAGATGTTTCAAAAACAAAACCCAGCTGTGTTATATGAGTGTATGATCTCCAACTTCAAAATGAATCAAGATCTTTTCAGTCTTGCTAAGTGAAGCACTTTTTGTTGTTTTCCTTCAGTTTTTCTTTCTCCTTCCCCTCTTCCTTCTGCTCCCCTCCCTCCCTCTACTTCCCCCTCTTCTCCCTCCTCTCTCTGCCCCTCTCCCTGTCCCTGTCCTTATTCTCCCACTCTCTCCTTCTGCAGAGATTATGAAAATAAATGAGGAAGCAGATGCGGTGGGGGAGGCTGAATAGCCAGCAATAGCATCGGACGTGCCTGGAAGTAAGGCATGAGGGAAACAGTCTTTTGGAGTCTAAATATTCTGTTTTAAATTTTACTATTATTAAGAAATATTTCTCGCCGGGCGTGGTGGCACACGCCTTTCATCCTAGCACTTGGGAGGCAGAGGCAGGTGGATCTTTGTGAGTTCAAGGCCAGCCTGGTCTACAGACCGAGTTCCAGGATAGCTGGGGCTACAGAGAGACCCTGTCTCAAAAAGAAAAAAAATATTTCTCTTTGGAGCTGGGGAATCACTCAGTAGATAAAGCACTTGAAGTACAAGCATTAGGTCCAGACTTTGGATTTCTAGCTCACACATTAAAACCTGGGCTGGCATAGTGGCCTACCTATAATCCTGGTGATGGGGAGGTCTGGTCGAGGACTCCTGGAGCAAGCTTGCTAGCTAGATTAGCCAAATGGTAAACTCCAGATCCAGCAAGAAACTCTGAGTAAATAAAGTGAAGGAGCAGAATCAAGGAAAACACTGATGTCCACCATTGACCTCCACATACATATCCACATGCACATGTGTGTCCACATGTGTGGGCACATGCACACATACAGGTGCACACTCTGCAAACACTCAATTTCTCTTCTATTCCCTGTAAAAATATAAAGATGTCATTTAATTTTAAGAATGAAAAATTTCAGTAAGTTATTACCAATAAAAAACTTTCTAAAAAGGTCCAAATATGTGGGGGATGACTGTACTCGGCTGAGCAGCCCCTGCCTCTCTTCACTGCATTGTGTGTCATGCACACTCACTGTCTGCCCTCCTGTAGAGCACTGCAGAGTTCAATTGTAGATGGAATTTATGCAAATATGCTTTTCTGATAGCAAGAACAGGAAAAATTAGATAAATCCTAGGGTGTTACTAATTTGGTAGAAAACAAACATGCAGTACTGCAATATTTCTTGTAAGCTTTCTTATGTAGGTTTGGATGTCTGATAATTCCTTGGATTGTAGTGTGTGTGTATGTGTGTGTGTGTATGTGTGTGTGTGTGTGAGCATTAACACATTTTTAATATGCTAGTTCCTTTAGGAGAAAAGGCAAAATATTTACATCTAGAAATTTTCAGAAATTGCTTCATTTTTAGTGAAATGCACTTTATTTCTCCTTGTTGAAGTGTACTTTTTCTTGGGTCTAACTGTTTTCAGGCACCTTTTCTAAATGAAATAACTAAATATTCTGAGAAAATGGGCAAATACATTGAAAACACAAAAAGAATGCTTCAACTTAACAGAAATAGAATGGGTAATGCCATCAATAAACTAATTAATTCTTTCTAGAATATCACTGGAAAAGTAACATTACAGAAATTTGGCAATTCCATATAAAGTTTCAGAATTTGTAATGTTGTCTTAATACATAAAGTTATATATATATAATTTAAAATTTCCCATTTCTAGTAAATATTTAATACAAAATCATAAAGAATAACAGTCTTTTATTGAACGATCCTAAAATACCAAATACATCATAATTTTTTGACATAAACTTTAGAGAAATATGATAGGATTTCATCCCTCAATGAATTTTTATGTGAATACAATCTTATATGAAAGTACTTATGAGGACACATCTTTTAAGCTAAATTAAGACTCAGGTCATAAATGGCGAATGTAAGGCAACTTTCTAGTTTATACAGTTCCCTGCTCATGCTGAAATAGTGTTTATGTAGCTAATAAGATAGAATCCTCTTCGGGCTGTAAAGTAAATGCCTTTAAATTTTTCCCAGGTTCCTGAACCACATATCTCCATTGTTCAACCTCAGGGACACCATTAATGTTCAATTTATAAACTGTGGCATCAGAGCATGCTCATGGAATAGGATGTGAAAGGTCTCTGCTAGGGATGTAGCAGCATACTATGATGGCCCACACACATCGATATCAGGGACACTGATGATCTGAGACAGATCTTTGTCTCTCCTTTTGTTCTGGTTACACACTGCAGCTTAGAGCAGCAACCACATTGTATCATGTGAGGATTCAATTATGACTCACAGGGGGCTGATTCTTCTGGTCCATGTCAAGCAAGGTGACTCAGTGGTATTCTGATGGTATAAAAGGCAGTCTGGACAGGGCAACTTGGATGGGGCAGGTAGAGGCTGGGCTCTCAGCATGGTGATCCAAAGAATAGCCATAGCCTTTACCTGGCAGTTCAGGCTTGGTGGTAGACAGTTCCAAGATACATGAAGTGGACCCTTAGGTTTCTAAATCCTGGCTCCAAACATCATAGCCTTACTTCTGCTGTAATATGTTACTGAAGAAGTCACAGAAAATGCTGGGCTCAGGCACAGTAACACAGACTATGCTGTCTCATACATACAAATTTGACCAGTAGTATAAAAAAATGTGGCCATCTATAATCCATGACACTGTCTCCTGTTTTATGTAGAAGCTGAGGAAGAGTTATTTTAAATTACAGTTCACAGAGTAAAGGATCTCCTTCCCTTCAAACTATTCATTAAACAAAAAGTAGAGAAAAGCCTCCTCTTTAATGAAAAGCAGGGGTGGCCTTATTCTGAAATCACTAAGTATCACATACTGTGAAGTCTATACTAAAATGAAAATGGAAATACAACTTCACAGCTCCTTAGTTCTCAATCAATAATTTGCTAAGTCTCCTCTAGAAGGACTGTAGGGACAGTCCTATTCAAAGAGGCTGTTAGGAGCTCTCGGTGCTCAAGCATGGGTGAATGGTAGGGAATGCAGGGAAGTAAGGAGGAGGGGGCTGAAGAGACTCATGGCCACAATGACCTATCACTTAGTCTTCCAATAGCTGGTCATCACTGTCTGGGGGAGCTGGGTGAAAGAGGAGAGGGCATCAGTCATAGAGAGTACAACTTGCCCTGTGCAGTCTGGGCTAACAGCTGAGGGAGCTCTACCCAGGCTTCTTTAAGGGTAGGAATTGGGGGTGGATGTGGCGTGGTAGTGAAAATACAGATTTGGCACAAGAGAGTGTTCAAGAGGATGAATGTAATCTTAGTTGAAGTTCTGCAGTCGTTCTGCCACCGTTCCCACACTGTTCTTGTTATAAAATTTATTTTAGTTGTGCTACAGCGTGCCTATCTGCAGTACCACATAGGAAAATATACATCGCCCCCCAAAAAGAAAATATACATCCCCACACAGTTCCAACAAAAAAGAAAAGAGAAAACTAGTCATGAAAGCCATAGGCAGGTGGGCACAACATACCACAGGGAAGAATCCTGGAGAAAATACAGTTTGAGGTCTGGAGAGGGCTCAGTGGGTAAGAGCACCTGCTGCTCTTCCAGAGGACCTGGGTTCAATTCCCAGCCCCCACATGATGGCTAACAACCTTCCTTAGCTCCAATTCTGGGGGTTCTAACACTGTCTTCTGAACTCTGTGGGCATTGTATGACGCAGATGCACTTATATACATGCAGGCAATGCACTCATACACATAATATAAAAATAAATAAAATCCTAAAAAAAGTTTAAAATTTTCCATGCCTTAAAGATGTCTTTAATACGACCTCTCATTTATAAAGTAAAACTCATTAAGAGAAAGCAAATAAAGCCTTAATGAAGAAATTACACACAGAAAGAGATGAAAACTACTGGTTGAATTTTGAAAACAAAATGGAGGAAATAAACTCATGACAGAGGGGCAGCATCAAACCTGGCTGAATGCCCACAGAGGGGTAAGGACCTGCCTTAGCCACACACAGAGAAAGAACAGGATTCAGCTGGTTCTCATGAGCCAGAGTAAGCTGACTGGGGCACACTGTGAGACATAAAAGACTGATGAGGAAGACTTTTCACTGAGGGTTCACAAATCTACCGAAAACCTCAAGTCCTCACAGAAGAAGCTAGTCCAGAAATGAGAAGGGAAACAGCACCGTGCCTTCTCCAAAGCATTGCATGTGGCAGAAAAGGACGTTAACCTAAGTCAAAACCTTACTAAACTAGGCTTCATGAGCAGCCAAGGGCACTGCACAGAGTGATACATATATACTTACCCAAGAAGGACTTAAGAACTCAGAAAAGGGATAGCATATTAAAAAACTGTGATAAGAATTGAGTTGATTTAAATGTAGAAAGCGGGTCAGGTGGTAGGCTCATTTTCAGTCTTTTAAGAGTTCTCCACACTGCTTTCCTAGGGGTTGCATGAGTTTGCATTCCCACCAGCAGTGGATGAGTGTTCACCTTTCCCCACAGCTTCTCCAGCATTCAATGTCATTTGTTTTCCTAATCTTAGCCAGTCTTACCAGGGTAAGGTGAAAACTTAAGCTGGTTTTAATTTGCATCTCCTTAATTATTAGCAATGTTGATCACTTTCTGAGATGTTTCTTAGACATCTTCACTTCTTCATTTGTGAATTCTCTATTCAGCTCTTTACTGCATCTTTTGATCAAGTCGTTCGTTTTCTTGCTCCTTTGTTTTTTGAGTAATTTATATATTCTTTTTTTGGTCTTTTTGAGACAGGGTCTCCCTTTAGTCCCAGCTGGCCTGGAGCTCGATATGTAGAACAGGCTGGTCTTGAACTCACAAAGATTTGCCTGCCTCTGCCTCCCAAGTGTTGGGATTAAAAATTTGCAGCACCACACCTGGCATAATTTATTTATTCTGGATGTTAATGGTCTATCAGATGGATCACTGGTAAATCCCACTCTGTGGGTTTTCTCTTCACTTCTTTGAGCCTACCACCTGACTCAGTCATACCACTCGGGTATATACCCACAGAACTCATCCTATCACAGAGATACATGTACATCTATGTTTTTTTTCTTTTTCTTTTTTTTTTTTTTAGAAATTATTTGTTGTTTTTTAAATTTTTATTTATTTTTATTTATTTATTTAAATTTTATTTATTTCTGTATGTGTATGAATGTACTGTCTGCATGCAGGTTTGTGCATCTGTGTCGTGCAATGCTGCGGAGGTCAGAAGAGGGTGTCGGATTCCCCTGGAACTGGAGTTCTCCTGGAATTGGAGTTTCAGGTGGTTCTCAGCCACCATGTGGGTGCTGGGGATCGAAGCCGGTGTCAGAAGCCGAGGCTCACCCCTGGCTGACATTTCTACCCTCCCTGCCTCTTTCCTGATAAAAAGGAACAGAACGCCTTGAGAAATATCAGCGTTTACTGTTCCCTTGCCTAACAGGATGCCCCAGTCCC
>VZQC01006319.1:156710-336363 GCA_009823505.1 Rhizomys pruinosus | reverse complement strand
AAAAAAAAAAAAAAAAAAAACCAAACAAATGGGGCTGGAGAAATGGCTCAGAGGTTTTAAGAGCACTGACTGCTCTTACAGAGGACCCAGGTTTGGTCCCCAGCACCCACATGGCAGCTAACAACTGTCTATAACTCCAGTTTCAGGGGATCTGATGCCCTCTTCTAACCTCCATGAGTATTGCCCAACATGGGTGCACTTAGGTCCATGCACACACATAAAATAAAAATAAGAAATAAAATATTAAAAAACAAACAAACCCCTTACCCATCATCAGTTTTGCAATTGTTAACTTCTATTACTAGTAAAAAGTACAGAAACTCATAAAAGCACTGGTCTGAGGAATCACACGTCAGTGATGACCACCCCCAAAGCGGCAGTCAATTAGCTATTGCGGCAGAGGACATGATTTGGCCTCCCGAGGCCTCAGCTTTCTATCTATTAAAGAAGAAACCACAAAAAGTTCCTTTCCAGGAATAACAATTGAGATGTGTGTGAGTATTCTTTAGATAATTAAAAAGTGGTGGATTTAGATAGATTTAAAATTCTATCTTTCATTTGTGTGTGTGTGTGTGTGTGTGTGTGTGTGTGTGTGTGTGTGTGTGTCTATGTGAGTATACGCCACAGGTGTGTGAATGCCCATGGCTAGAAGACTGTGTGTCAGATCTCACAGCACTGGAGTTATAGGTGGTTGGGAGTCACCAGGGTGCTGGGAACCAAATTTGGGACCTCTGGAAAAGCAGCAAGTGCTCTTAACCACTGAGCCATCAGGGTTCCCCTTTGGCAGAAGCACTTAGGGAATCAGCAAGCAACTTCCAAGCCTGGGTTCCTGCTGGTCTCCTGCTTGCCTTTGAAAACCCACCTGGTGCCAAATGTCTTTGATGCTTTGGGCAAACAAAGCACTGTCACATTCCTGTAGTGATCTGGAGTATATGGCTGAAATCCTGAGTGTCCTGACCCCAATTCTGTATGTCCCAACCCCCACAAAGTCCTATATAAAACCCCCGGATTATAGGAATAAACCGAATTATTTCCCTCCTGGAATTGCTCCAGGTCTCATCTGAGTCTGTCTCTTCCTTACTCTCTCTCTCTCTCTCTCTCTCTCTCTCTCTCTCTCTCTCTCTCTCTTCCTCTCATTCTATTGGGCCTTGCTTCCAATCCTCCCCCTTCCTACCAGGGCTTTGACCCAGGTTCTATGAGCCCTGGTCCAGGGGGGAAGAACATCCCATGGAAGGCTGCACACGTGTGATGCATTCCTTGCTACAACTTAGAGATTTTAAGGACAAGTGGACTCTGGCTCTAGTGCATGGTGGTATTTGCTGAGTGACATCAACTTCCTTTGGTTTTAGTTTCCTACAGTTGTAGTTCATAGTTTGTGGACTGTATGAACATTCTTTATTCTCTTTTGAGATATCATTGTAGCTTACTCTTGGAATTACAGTATTTATAGCTTTTTAGTGTAAACCGGCTATTTCCTTTTCCTACCTGTTCTAATTATTTTGTCTAGTGCTGCTTAGGAGCAGAAGTACTCACAGGGCCTTCCCCAGGGAATAGTTACTCAACAGCCTAATGCATCCCAACAATTTAAGAACCCCCAGATATAGATAAATACTGTTAAGATTGCTAATGCAAACATATGCAAACACAGCTTCCTGAATATTCACCAGGTCCAAAGCTAACTTGTTAGGTTGGGCTCGGGACAAAAAAACAAAATGGCATAGACCAGAAAGATCCTCCTTTCTTTTCCAGTCAGGCCAGATTCCCATGAGACCTCTGGACCTGAGACCCACCTCCAGATCTGAGCCCCTGGCCTGTTTCAATTGGCCAGATTCCAATAGGTTACCATCTCCCCTCCCCGCTGTAAAAGGTTCTCCCTATCAGAAGCCTGCTTTCCACAGCCCTCAGGATGGCTGGTGGCTGTGGAAGACAGAGAGAGAGAGAGAGAGAGAGAGAGAGAGAGAGAGAGAGAGCACATTTCCTGGAATAAATGCCTACCTTTATATACTTTTTAATTTGGACTGATTCAGCCTTTTCTTAGCATCGGTTATACTTCTCATAACTAATTCATCATCCTTTTAACACTCAATGCTCACCATCAGGCCTTTCTTATTATTAGAATTACCTTTATGTTAACTGTTGTTCGTTTTCTATTTTTTCCTATACTAATTACTAAATCTAATCATAGCAATGAAGGTACCTCTATGAATTTCCTGGATTTGTGAGAGATTCCTATCAGAGTAAAATAGTCTCAAGGTTATCTTATTCACGAAACTTTGCTCTCTTAAATTTTCACCAATTGGAGATCCTTCTAAATTATACCTCATTTTTTAAGCCATTAGAATTAATGCACGCTGAGCCCAGTGACTAGAAACACTCCCTGTTAGGTCCCTGTGAAACTCACTATAGGATGGAGAAGCTACTTTGGTCATTGAAGCCAGCTGTGATTCAACTGCCTGTAATGAAGGTTGAAATTCTGCAATATTTTTACCAGTGATTTGCAGAGATGGTAGAAGAGCAAGTCCCAAAGATGTTTAAATACAGGTGATAGATGAACATTACAGAGATCAAGTTCCCCTGTCTCTGAAAAATTACAATTGAAACTCAGGAAGAAATTCAGTGAGAAAAGACATCTTGTTAACAAGAAAAGTGCATGTGAAATTATTGCTGTGGTCTGTCTTGGGGCAGTCACTGTTTACTTTTAGAACCAGTGAAAATTTGCTGCCTGGCAGGCCACCCAAGCTGAAACAGGCTGCTCCCTCCTGCTGTGAGAATGCAGGTGGGACCCCTGAATTTCAGTGCTGTCTGGTCTCTGCAGCTTGCGAATCCCATTTTGGAGCTTATGAGCTTGATTAAGTGTGTAGCTTTCTGTGAACACATCTTTACACAAGCCAGTCTTTCCCTTAATGGTGTTCGCTTTATAGCAACTCTATTTTCACATGATTAAGCTAGTTTATTCCTTGTGGAGCCTGTCAAGGTTTTCCTCTCTTTGTTAGAAAAAATATCCTGCTTCATTTTAACTTCAACTTCTATGATATTCACACTTCCTACTTTGTATAATGGCTTTTCACATGCTTGTTCTATCTCATTACTAAAATATAAGCCCCCTGGCAGACTCTCTAAAATCAGATCTCCACGTAAAACCTTTATTCAGAGCTTTACACAAGGGCTTCAGTAAATGCTGAGACAATGAGGATGCCTTCTTAATCTATGATTTCAGTGGCAGCAAAGAGAACCTTACACTTGGCATTGGTTTGAATAGCAGCTCAGAAAAACCCTGGTCTTGCTTTTGACTGAAAATAGAGAGAAGTATGTCAAGATAATCCCTGGATTTTTTGGTTGTTGCAATGGATGAAGAGTGGTGTCTTTGTGAAGAAAGCGGAAGAGGATGTAATTTGGGGTTGCCTAGGATAAATTACAAGTATGAAGTTTCCTTACGACATTTATGCAAAGCTAGGAACCCAAAGAATGCTGTTATAAGAATGAGGTGGGTAGCATTTTAATCTTGTGCTAATGAAGGGGGTAAGTGTCCCAAAGGATGAATACTCTGCAGTACTACAGCCAAAGCCACAAAAGCATTATCTTGCCTTGAAAATGGAAAGCAAAATGGAATCATACATTATGCTACAATGAAAGAATGCTTTTTATTACTTCCTATTGATTTTTCTGCTTTCTTCATTTATTGTTCTGTTTGTAAAATTAAAATCCTATTTGGGTCACTTTACACTGCATAAAGTTCTCACCTAATAAACAGTTGAAAGCTTGAGCCAGGCACTTTTAACACTAGATGAGTGAACAATTTTCAGTTCATCTTTTATTTGTTAATCCTTGGAGGAATTTCTCATGGTTGCCTTCTGTTCTGCCTTCAACTATATATCATATATATATATATATCAACTATATATCAACTATCAACTATATATCAACTATCAACTATATATATCAACTATCAACTATATATATAAACTATCACCTATATATGTATCAATTATATATATCAACTATATATATATATATATATATATGTCAAGAGGAACAATTTACATAGTGCTACAAATACCATAGTATGTTGGGTCTAAGAAACAACTATATTCCTATTTGCTTCTGTGAAATTATATGCAGAGTAATTTATACACATCAACATTAATCATCACCAGTATACTGAGGGGATAAGTGAAATATCAAAGTTATTTTGATTATTATATAAATGTGAAAAATTAATATCTAACAAGTAAAACTGATATATAATAAATAATAATGCAAATTATAAAAATACAAAAAGAAATTTTAATTTCAAAATTGTTGTAATTTAACAAACAAAGCTGCAGCTTCCTGAGGAATGTAAATCATACTTTAATATTTTTATGTACATTTTCAAGTTTTATAAAAGGAAAGATTTTAGGAATCTGTTTAAATATGACATATAATTGACATCCACCCAGTTCAGACCAGATCATCTTTCTATATGGAGAGAATGTCCAAAGTGGTTGGGAGGTGGGATTGCCTGCCTCTGCTGTGGACACTGCAGGTGAGGGGGAATCAAGTAATTTTCACCATATGCACCAGACCACCTGAGGCCATGGCAAGAGGAATCAGATGGCCCCGTATGAAATTCAGAATCTCCGAGGAGTGGTGCATGCCCCAAATCAGTTTGCAAATGTTGTACAGCATTCAGGAGCCCAGTGATGCTGTAGGCAACATTGGGGGCAGGTGAATGGGCCTCAGAGGGCAGGGAGTTCTTGAAGGAGGAGATGAGCGAGGCAACCTGCCTTCTTTCCTTCATGCCCAAGCCAGCCATTTGCCTTCTTTTCAGTTCTTTTAGTCGCCCATACTTTTCACTAAGTTACTCTTCTTTTTAGTTGGCTTGTATTTTGAGTCAAAAATCCTGAAGAGTTTGTCAATTACAAATGATTTTTATCTAGGCCTATTAAACGAAGTAATTGAGTACTTTTAAATATTATATTCAAAAGTAAAATATTACAGTAATTATTAGGCAAGCTTTCCTGATTTGATACGCATTCTAACATTGTTAAATTTAACTCTTGTGAAAAATACACAGTGTCTGGGGAATCTATCTCAGAAGTGGTGATCCATCTAGGCATCTTGATTCCCCAGAATAGCTGAATAAGTTATAAGTGATTCGTTATATTCAGACATTGACCTATAATAGAAAACTCCTGCATCCATTCCACCAGTGTCTCCCAACATCCCCCTTCCCAGCTAAGATGACTTACTTTATAGACCAGGAAATAAAAGAAAATAAAAAACAACATATGTACCAATACCATCTGTTATGATTTATAATTTTTGTTCTGATAAACTTATTTCAAAATGCTGCCAGCAATTCCAGGAACATAGGGGATGGGGCCTGAGCTCAACATGTGCATTTATTTCCCATCCTAAATACCCCAGGCCATTTAAACCAAAGCCAGAGCTTCAGAGTTCCTTCACCCCAGCAACTACTGCATTGTAAAACTGTCTGGAGTCTTGGTGTCCTCTTTGGTCTTTGAAACTCAAGATAGCATTTCATTACCTGGCCTTTTCTGTGCTTCCCGTGCATTGATGAATGTCAATAAATTCCGTTAGTTGTTTTTGTAGTATCACATCTTTGCCCTCGATCTGAGTAATGAATTTATGTTGTAAAAGATCTGACACTGTTGGACGCTTTTCATAATCCTTGGTCAAGCACCTGCACTGGCAAAAAGAATGTGCAATTATTAGATAAGTTAGAATTTTGAAATTATCCTTCTTATTTTTATAACTACTCAGAGTTGATGCTTCTCACAAATATTCACTCCAACCACACAAGAAATATATGAAACTGTCTACCTCCATGAGTGACCATGCTGTAGTAATTCTATCTTTCAGTCGTCAAGCATTGCTGCACAGGGATAATTAAACTTTGTGTCCTCTGCAAAGTGTCCTTTCCAAGACAGTAAGTATCAAAGACCTTAGTGTTTATCTAAAATTAACACAAGCTTTTCAGCATTATTTCATAGTGCTTTCAAAGATTTTTCAATCAACCTATTTTTTTCTAGTGATAAATGGCTAACCCCTGGGAAAACTAATCTGCTGAAGAGGTTTAGATTCCATATCCCGTGAGGTCTTGCGGTAGATGTGGTGAGCTGTGGACACGATCAACCACAGCTTGTTCATGAGACGAGATGAGGTGAGTGAAATGCGTCTGCCAGGGAGAGTGTCACAGGAAGAACACTGAACAGAGTGTTCATTAAGCCATGACTGATGTCTTCAAATATTTGTAGGAGGACTTGACAAATCCTAGTGCTCACTAGGAACAAAAAATCCTAAGATTGAGTGGGGGAAGAGATTTCAGGTCTGTGTAAAGAAGAATTTTTCATGTGGGCCTTCTCAAGGTGGAAAGGGGCTGTACTGGGTGGCATGAAATGTCTATGAGTGTTATTTAAGTTCTCATTGAATTTCTGCTCAGTACACATTTTTGAGGAGGGCTTAAGCTCTGGATATGAGTTTGAGCTTTATAATTCTTTCTCTTTTCTCATGGGTAGGTTATGTGTGAGTGCACACTGTTGTGCATGCATATGTGGATGTCAGAAGTTGATATTTGGTGTCTTCCTCAATCACTCTCCACGCTAGTTTTTTGAGACAAGGTCTCTCACTGAACCTGGAGCTCACCAGCTTGCTAGACTGGCTGGCCAGTGAATCCCTGGAATCCTGTCTCTACCTCTTAGTTCTGGGATTACGGACATATGCTGACACATCAGGCTTTTTATGAGGGTCCTGGGGATCTAAACTCGGGTCTTCATGTGGTAAAGCAAGCACTTTACCCAGGAGACTTTCTAACTCCAGAGCTATGTAAATTTCTAAGTCCCACTGACTCTGAAATATAGAAGCTCTATAATTATGAAGAAAATTGACTGTCATTTGGGGATATTAAAATAAAAAATAAGAAAAGAAAAAGCTGGGCCTGATGGTCAGACCTGTAATCCCAGAAAGGACAGATTGGGCTACAGAGTAAGTTCAAGCCTAGCCCAGGTAATTTAAACATTGTCTCAAAATAAAAACAAAATACAAAATGGCCCGGGGAATGTAGCTCAGTAGTAGAGCACTTTCCTAGCATAATGAAGTCCTGAGCCTGATCTGCAGTTGAACCTCACAACAAGGGAGAAAGGAAAGGAAAGGAGGAGGAGGAGGAAGAGGAGGAGGAGGAAGAAGAGGAGGAGGAAGAGGAGGAGGAGGAAGAGGAGGAGGAAGAGGAGGAGGAGGAAGAGGAGGAGGAGGTAGAGGAGAGGAGGAGGAAGAGGAGGAGGAGGAGGAGGAGGAGGAGGAGGAGGAGGAGGAGGAGGAGGGAAGAGGAGGAACAGCAGCACCAGGATGAGAGGAAACAAGAGGTGAGAGAGCTAGAGAAGGGGGAAAGGGGGAGGGAGAGTGGATCTGCCATCTAATTCTTTTTTTTTTTTTCTTTTTTGGTATTTTTGAGACAGGGTCTCCCCTTAGTGCCAGCTGTCCTGGAGCTCTCTATGTAGTCCAGTCTGGCCTTGAACTCACAGAGATCCACCTGCCTCTGCCTCCTGAGTGCTAGGATTAAAGGCATGTACCACTACGCCCAGTGTAATTCTTGACTTAAGCAGTATCTATCGCAGTAATTCCCTAACAAAGATAAATACTAATTCTTGACTTAAGCAGTATCTATCTTTGTTAGGGAATCACCACCACGTTCAGAACAGACACTGGAGACTGAGTAGAGAAATGCAAGCTTTATTTCTGCTGGCTGGGACTCAGGAACGTCACCTCCAAAAGCCTGAGCCCTGAACCAGAGTTATGCAGAACATTTATAACCAGTCCAGAGTCATTTGTGACCTTCTCTGCTATTGGTGAGCTTGACTTCGTGCCTATGTGACTGTGGTCCATGCACAGGGGTCTTGGCTATATGAAGGGTGTAGGCCCTGGGATCACTAGCCTATATGACAGTAGAGTGCTAGCGGGAACTCTCGTTCACAGAAGTGGAAGGAGAGTCAGGCTAGAGAAGTCTTTCCCTCATTATGGCTTCACTTCACACTGTTGGGATTTCTTGTCTCACCATTGATAATGAGCATTGTTGATCCTCCTAGGACGATAACTCAATGATTTATTTTATTGTGCTTTCCGAAACAGTTTCCTAGGGATAGGAATATGTTAAAATATGTTATGAAATGAGGGTGGTGATGTCTGAAAACAGGAACATATTCAGTTTCATTTAGCTTAACAAAATGAATAAATTTCTTCCATCTGTAGCATTTGTGCATCTGTGCTAAGAACTGAACATGAAATCATTATTATACTACCAAACAGTCAATGTGTACCTGGCACTCAGCTAGACACTAGAGTGATGGTGACTGCCTCAAGACAAACAAACAAACAAACAAACAAAGTCTCTGAACTTCAAATGCATAAACTCTTTAGAAACCTGATCGGATTCACTGATTGCAATGAACAATACCTGGAACTGTAACGAGACTCAATGAACCAGAGAAATGAAGGGTGAAATAAGTAAACACACGGGTGCTGGATGTGAGCAGGCAGATGCTAAGGGCAGGGCTGCAAAGGCAGCTGAGCAGACACATGTGTCCACTGACAATAAAGGTTCCGTGAAAGACAAAGGGATCACAGAAGTGTGGCTAGAGATATGTGAATTAACTTGACCCAGAGGTCATTATTTAAGCAATAATAAACTCGCTGAACCCTCAGCAGGTACTATGGATGCCTCCTTTGAAAGAAAATTGTGGAGCCCTCCCAAGCTGCTAAAAGACGTAAGAAGAGGCAGATGAGTGTGGCCTGGTGTAAGAGGCACCATTCGGTGATCGCAGGCTGATACTGCTTTATGGAAGACTACTGTTACTCACTTGCTAATAAAGTCATTGAACTCTGCAGACCATAGCTCAGGTTGCCTTAGTTTGGGGGGCGGATTCCTAGAAAAATAAGAATCAAAGTCGGATGGTGAACATTGGTCAGAGGGTAAAATATGAGAAGCACAGAGTAAAGTATTAACGCGATCCCAGTTTTCGCCAGCACCATCAGAGACTGCCATCGTTTTCCAATTCAAAGAAGGGTAACAGCTATTAATTTTTCTTCATAGAAAATGACAGCACCTTAGATTCCCTGAAAGCATTTAATGGATAACCCAGTTTTCACGACTGTTATTATTTTTGTTCTTTAAGAATCTTCTGGCTGTTACCTGACAACCCTAAAGGTAAACATCAATGTTTAGCAGAACAGAAGCAATGAACACCAAGGTAACGCCTTTTTGTTCTGAGCCCTACAGAACTCTCTTAGCAACAGCAACGGGGCTTAAGAGCTGCCCTGGAACAAGGAGCCCGCTGGATCAGGGAGGGTAAAGCGCCTTCAGGAGATGTTCTTTTGTTACCACAGTGACACTGATGTGACTCTGTAATCAAGCTGCATTGATCACCCCTGATGGCTAAATTTGCTGAAGTGCTGCTCTCTGTTAATTCTAACAGCTCTTTGTTTTCATTAGTCGGGTGGAAATACTTTGTCTTTAGTCTTGCATCGCTCCTTAAAGAGCTTATAATGAAATTAATGCATAGTTTGTACAGGCTCATTAAAGAAAAGTGCAGCTGCTCATCTTCCTGAGCTCAGTTCACTATTTCAGGATTGCTGATTTGCACATTTTTTAAAAAGTACTTCTTATCATCAACAATTTATTTTCTTTCGTGTCCCCTGAAAATTTCCGTTTATGAGATTTATTGGCTTGCTTCAAGTATAGCAAACTTTTGATAATTTCACAGTACTCAGAGCTTTTTCCACATATTCCTGCAGTCAGCATTCTCAGAACTCCATATCACAGATATGCTAGTGGTAGAAATAATATTTAAAAAGTAACGAGCATGATGTACCTTCTAGAAGACTCAGAACACTGTGTTTTACCAAGGCACAGTGGATCGCAGGTCCTCACCCTTCCTTCCTGCATTGTTATCACTGAGAATGACAATATGAGGTTAAACATGGCTGCCTACACCATAACTAAAGTGGCTTAGGGGTGCCCAGCTGATATCCTGAATGACACCGGGAGTTAGGACAAACAAATTTCTCCCATTTTCCTCAAGTTTAATGAACATTTTTAAACTGTTTGCATATGTCTTCCTCTCTTAGAACCTAATTTCCCCACTTACCAAATGAGCAGCATAGTTTAAAAGACCTGAGATGAAAGTGGGCATTGTTAAAAAAAAAAAAAAGCCGGGCGTGGTGGCACATGCCTTTAATCCTAGCACTTGGGAGGCAGAGGCAGGCGGATCTTTGTGAGTTCAAGGCCAGCCTGATCTACAGAGCGAGTTCCAGGCTAGCTGGGGCTATACGGAGACCCTGTCTTGAAAAGACCAAAAAAAAAGAAAGTGGGCATTGTTATATAAAGAACGATATATTATAATTCAGAGCTGACACACAAGATATTCCATGGTAATAAAAACAAATTGTTTTGGTGCTAGAAAATTTGAATTATACACACGGTATTTCAAATGGGTGCATTTGCAAATGAATATAACATACTGGTACTATTTTTTATATTTAATTTTTTAAAATTAATTTATTTTTTTATGTGTATGAATGTACCGTCTGCATGTAGGTTGGTGCACCCATGTTGTGCAATGCTGCAGAGGTCAGAAGAAGGCGTCAGATTCCCCTGGAACTGGAGTTAAAGATGGTTCTTAGCTGCCATGTGGGTGCTGGGACTCGAACCCAGGTTCTCTGCAAGAGTAGTCTGTGCTCTTAACCGCTAGGCAATCTCTCCAGCCCCAATTTTTTAAATTTTTTGAATACTGGTATTATTTCCTTAGGACTAGGACACTTACCCACCCCCGCCCTGGAGCACGTCTTTGTGTGTTGAAATCACCAAATTTGATTAACAGAGTATAGTTATAGACTGTCACATACCACTTTACCACTCTGCCCTGGATCCCTGGCAGTACAACTTATGTGTCATCTTACTGCAGAGATATATGCACAGCCATGTTTATTGCAGCTCTCTTCACAATAGCAAGGAGTTGGAACCAACCCAAGTGGCCCTCAACTGATGAGTGGATAGAGAAAATGTGGTACATCTACACAACGGAGTTCTATGCAGCAGTAAAGAAAGATGATAACATGAGCTTTGCAGGTAAATGGCTGGAGCTAGAAGGTATCATGCTGAGTGAAGTAACACAGTCCCAGAAAAACAAACGATGAATGGTATCCCTCATCTGTGGATGTTAGTGCCAATTACCTAATTGTATGGCAAACTGAGCAACGTCAATATGATCTGAAACCAACTGTGCTCTTATCTTGTAGAATTCCTTAAAAATAAACAAATAAGGGCTGGAGGGATAGCACAGCCATTAAAGGCTGAGGCTGAGACTGCAAAAAAAAAAAAATAAAAAATAAAAAAACAAATAAAAAAACACACTTGTAATTAAGATGGGCAATTTTTTTCATATTGGCTTTTATGTGTTTTTAATTTTTTTAAGACAGGGTCTCTCTATAGCCCCGGCTAGCCTGGAACTCACTAAGTAGACCAGGCTGGCCTTGAACTCACAGAGATCCACCTGGCTCTGCCTCCTGATTCCTGGGATTAAAGGCATGCGCCACCATACCTGGCCTCATATTGGTTTTTTTTGAAACAGCTACAACTTAGGAACACATATAAGAAATAGTATTAAGAGAGAAGTGAGATTAACCCAGTGTGGTGGTACAAGCTGCCAAGCCAGTGTTGAGCAGAATAAGGCAGAGTGGCCAGTTTGAAGCCAGCCGGGGACATGACAGTGCACATCTGCCATCACAGTCAAGGTCATCCTCTGCTAAATAAGTGAGCTCTAAGACAACTTAGAAGTTATATGAGACTCTGTCTTAAAACAACTTGCTACAACATAGCTTCATTTCTCCATGTTGAGAAATCAATGGCTAGAGTAAGAAGAAAGGGATACAGATCTTGGACCAGGAGTTGGTTGCCTGACCTTGGTATTTTGAAGAGTGCTCTCATGGGATGCAGCTCCGAGAGAGGAGGATCTCCATCACCCAGCTCAATGGCCGTGATACCCAGGGACCACGTGTCACATCTAGCATCATAAGTGGTATCTAATTGTTGTTCACATGCAATTACCTAGAAGACAATAGAAAGGGGCAGCTTCAAGACTCTAATAAGGTTCAAACATGGAGCAAACTTAGAGAAAAGCCTAAATGTTTAACTGATATAGTTTGGTAGCTAGGAATAGAAATGAAAGCACAAGTATTTTTCTTCTGAGTATAGAAAATATAATAGCAAGTTCACAAATGTGTTAAGGAAAGGACCTAAGAAAAGGAATAGTTTAGGGCTGGAGAGATGGCCTAGCGGTTAAGAGCGCCGACCGCTCTTACAGAGGACCCGGGTGCGATCCCCAGCACCCACATGGCAGCCGAGAACCGTCTGAAACTCCAATTCCAGGAGAACTCCAGTTCCAGGGGAATCCAAGACCCTCTTTTGACTCCACAGCATTGCACGACACGGGTGCACATACTTGCATGCAGACAGTACATTCATACACATACAGAAATAAATAAAAATAAAAAAATGATTCTAAAAAAAAAAAAAAAAGAAAAGGAATAGTTTAAAGCTGCATCACAGAAAGGAAGGAAATTGTGGCCTAAAGGCAATGGGGTCAAATGCAGAGCTAATGACTGCGCAGTAGTATCCACTGGACAGGTACCATGAAGGGAGGAGGAGGCGGTCAGCAGGCAGATGAAGAATGCATCTGTGTGGAACTGAAAGGGAAGGAATCAAGAAAAATAAACTTGAGGCCAACCTAGTTGAATGGCCTTGGTTTTACTGGCAATTAAAATGCAAAAAGCACCCAGGGGAACAGAAGACAAATTTGGAAGAATGCAAAATTAAGCCAATAATAACAAGAAAAGTCAACTGAATAAAATGAGCACTGATGGAAAGTACCAATGGCTTATTTGAGCCACATTAAAATTTCAGCCTGCGACCACGTATAAAATATGTGACTAATCAAATGTGCCTGAGAGTCAAAAGGAAAGGGGGAAGAAGAACCTGTTTTCACGATTGTGATGAGGTATTGTACAGAAAATTACTACAGTCATTTCCTTTCTAACATTTCTAAATGTGTAAATTCGAATGCAGAAGCTACGAAAGCTGACTGCTGGAATTAGTCATTACAAAAGGAAATTCAATTTCATATTTTGAAAACCATTATTTTTTTTTAACATTTGTTTGTTTGTGCGTGTGTGTTTGTATGTGTGTCTCCATGTGCATGTGTGCTTGTATGTGTATCTCCATGCACATGTGCAAGTCAGAGGACTTGTAGGAGTCAGTTCTCTCCTTTTACCATGTGGGATCCAGAGACTGAGTTTAGGCTCCCCAAGCTTGGGGACAAGCACTTTTTCCTTCTGAGCCATCTTAATGGTCTTTGAAAACTTTTTTTTTTTTTTTCTTTTTTGAGACAGGGTCTCCCTGTATCCCCGGCTGGCCTGGAACTCAATAGATATGTAGACCAGGCTGGCCTTGAACTCATAGAGATCCACCTGCCTCTGCCTCCTGAGTGCTTGCTGAGATTAAAGGTGTGTGCCACCATGCCTGACCAAAAAGTTTTCTTTACATTTATAAACTTCAAATTCTGTGAGTATCAGTGAATAAGACAAATAATAATTTGGGAAGTGACTGCAACTCGAAGTTCCATCATTTAGCTACAGTATGGTAGAATGACATGTAAGTGGAAGAAATCTAACATTTCTCATTTGGTGACTGCAGTACACACTGAAAACCTCTGTGTGAGGTCACAGATTAGCTGGCAACTTTCATACACATCCTTTAGGAAGGGTGACTCCTTCAGAACAGACCTGACACTGACGGCTGTAACAGGAAACATTTAAATATAAACACATCAATGTGGTTGTAAAAGAATAGATGGATGACAGTAGATGATAGATATAGATAGATGATAGATATATGGATGGATGATAGACAGATGAGAGATATTCTATTCACCCATCCATACACACATGTAAATAATTTATGCATGTTTATTATCGGCATTCAGAAATTAATATTAAAAAAGTGGAAACCCAGGGTTCCTTAACTAATGAATGGACATACATAAATGGGGTATATACATTCAGAGAAATATTATTTAGCTATAGAAAGAGTATTGATAAATCTACAATGTGGATCAACCTTGAAAAGACTAAACTAAGAGAAAAAGGAGAGGCACAAGAGAAACATATCGTATGATTTTATTTACATGAATTCTTCAGAAGAGATTGTTACCTGCCCTGGCAGGGGATCTTGGGAGGAAGTGGAGAATACTCATAGAGTACAGGTTTTTTTTTTTTTATAGACATGAAATATTAGATCGTGGAGATGGTTGTGCAAGTCTGTGACTATACTGTGACTAAACTACAGCACAATGAATACCAATTAATGGATCATAGGGCACAGTGACATGTCTCTCTAAGCTATTAAAATTTGAAAGTGCATTCATACGAATTTTCCATTTGGTTATATAACACATCTTGGCTTTCACCTAATTTGTTTTTCTGTGTTGGGATGGGACCCATGGTCTTATTCATATTATGTAAGTGCTTTCCTGTTAAGTTATGCTTGAAGTATCTCTCTACCTCCCTCCTTCCCTCCCTCCCTCCCTCCTTCCTTCCCTCCTTCCCTCCTTCCCTCCCTCTCTCCCTCTCCCTACCTCTTTCCATCCCCATTTCTTTCTTTTTTTTTAATTTTTTTTATTAATTTTATTTATTTCTGTATGTGTATGAATGTACTGTCTGCATGCAAGTTTGTGCACCCGTGTCGTGCAACGCCGCGGAGTTCAGAAGAGGGTCTCGGATTCCCCTGGAACTGGAGTTCTCCTGGAATTGGAGCTTCAGACGGTTCTCAGCCGCCATGTGGGTGCTGGGGATCGAACCCGGGTCCTCTGTAAGAGCGGTCGGCGCTCTTAACCGCTAGGCCATCTCTCCAGCCCCCCATTTCTTTCTTTCTGTCTGATGCACGATTGGTTTCTGAACACAGAGTCTCCCCCCCACACCCGCCCACTTTTTCTTCTTTCTGCAGCATCTTGTTAAGTAGTCCAGGCCTCAGACTTCTCCTAGTGAGGGGAGCATGCTACCATAGCTGGTCAACATTGTTTTTTATCCCACTAATTTTTTTCAGTAAAATTGTCACTTCAGAATAATGCACCTTTTTTTTTTTGCTTCACACATTTTGTATTGGGACATTTCCCTGTAGGTTAAGGTGAGCTTATGTTCCATTTTGCCTTGGGACATTCCTACTGTCCTTGGGTCTATATAAATATCAAATGTGTCATTAAGTGCTTTGCTCTCCCTATTCTATAGCCAGGATCCAGGGCCTCATATGTGCTGGTCAAGCACTGTACATTAGGCTGCATCTCCAGCCCAGCAAAATGTACCACTAATAATATGGAGACAGTACATGTGGGATCCTTGCATCTAGAAAGCTGGCTTGTTAAACTCATTCTTCAAGATTAGAATACTTATTACAGAATGAAGAACATAATAGGCACAGAATACTGACATCAAAATAGTGACTAGTAATTGTATATTAAAGGCAGAAAATAATTGGGTTTGTCATAAATTAATATAAAACAGAAAGGTTGAGTATTAATTATATATGAGTATAATATTAATATGCAATATCAGTTAATTATTAATATATGTAAAAGTTACAATAATTTGTATGTAACTTTCAGTTTTGTAAATTTTTTAAAATACTTAGTGATATATCAGAATTTATCCTGAAGAGACTCGTATGTGAGAATCAGTGAATTTTGTTTTTCTTACATGACTCTAGGTTTTACTTTTCTTCTTATTTTCTCAGTTTTCTTAGAGATGTAGGTCTGTTAGAAAGGTTTTTAAATCATTGGATCTTCAAAAACATGTATTAAAATTTTTATCTTTTCTCTATATAGTGCAAAAACTTTATATTTTAACTTCTTTTTTTATTAATTTTTTATTTATTTCTGTATGTGTATGAATGTACTGTGCATGCAAGCAAGTTTGTGCACCCGTGTCGTGCAATGCCGCGGAGGTCAGAAGAGGGTGTCGGATTCCCCTGGAACTGGAGCTCTCCTGGAATTGGAGTTCCATACGGTTCTCAGCCGCCATGTGGGTGCTGGGGATCGAACCCGGGTCCTCTGCAAGAGCGGTCGGCGCTCCCAACCGCTAGGCCATCTCTCCAGCCCTATTTTTACTTCTTATAAGTAATAACTGAATTAGTAGTCAAACAGAAACAGTATACCAGGATTTCATCTTCAAACAAA
Organism: Rhizomys pruinosus; assembly: GCA_009823505.1. NCBI lineage: Eukaryota > Metazoa > Chordata > Mammalia > Rodentia > Spalacidae > Rhizomys > Rhizomys pruinosus. The sequence continues at coordinate 320,086 of VZQC01006319.1, read as the reverse complement.
TTTAATTAGAAGATTTTGCAATATGAATGCAGCCTTTGAATCACTCCTCCATTTGCTGCCTAGAAAACTGTACATAAATAGCAGAGCTTTTCCCAAAGGCTATAGAGAGTTTTCAAGAATAAGTGTTCTTTGTTGATAAATATAATTAAAAAGATTAAAGGCATTAAATAGTGATTGTTGGGAGAAGATACAATTCTTGAACTTTCTCTCACTATTTTATCGTTTTATCTACAATTCCCCTAAGATAATAATGAGAAAACTCTGCTAAAGCTGATGTAGATTCTAGGCGGGCGACTCAGTATACGAGCCTGCCACATGGCTTAATAGACTTAAATCTGACATAGCAAAGCCAAAGTTCTCATATTTCCATTATAATTTAAAAATAAAATATAGCCAGGTTGTGACTACACCTGTAATCCCAGCAATCAAGAAGTTACATAGAGAGACCCAGGATTAAAGCCAAACAATAATAATAGCAATCAATAGTAACAAAATATAGAAATGAAATGGAAATATCTATACTACAGATACAAGCTAGACAACTAAAAGTCAATTTTTTAGAAATGAGCCTTCAGCTGAGTGTGGTGGTGCATGCCTTTTAGCACTTGGGAGGCAGAGGGAGGGGGATCTTTGTGAGTTCAAGGCCAGCCTGGTCTACAGAGTGAGTACCAGGACAGCTGGGGCTACAAGGAGACCCTGTCTAGAAAACACACACACACAAAAAAGAAATAAAAATGAGCCTTCAGGTACTCTCATCTCAGCTGCTTTGCTTGGCCATCTCTAATTTATTCATGCATTTCTTCACAGAGTGTTTCTCCAGTATCCCCCATGTTCCTCTTCTCGTGTGTAAAAATCCCACATCAAACAGTACAGCAGGTATTTTCTTCTGGCATATCCCAGCACATTTAGAGAGAAAAAGTACATATGAAAAGGGAAGGCAGAAAGGATCTAACACTAAACTTGTCTCCCTCAGATGGGTCTGACCTCAGGAGCCATCCAGAATGGTGTTCCTACGGATGTATTCAGGCGGTGCCGGGTGCTGCTGAGCTGTGCGGAGACTCCTGGAGAGAAGACATGAGATCACGTCCATGTTAATTTACTCATGTAAAGAGATTACAACAGCTGTAAATGTTCTTGCAAAGTAGCATCAAAAGTCTGCTCCCTCAAAGCTGCCCCTCTTTAGCAAAAATGCACAATGGTCTTGCTTCTGTTTTTCATACCCAAACATTATCCACCTATAAGCACTTCCTGAAATCTTGCTTCCCATATGGTGACCTCAATTCTGCTTCCAATCACACTAATCTCTGTCTCCTCTGAGTTCTATTGTTTAAACTATTTGCTGTCTATTACATATTTTGATATGAATTTAGTATTTGAATGATATCTCCTCTCTCCTTCCTTCCCATGAACAAATTTTGATGAATCTAAGAATGTTTTAGATGGTGATGAACACATATCAGGCCACATGTGAATACACATACAATTGCCTTATATTTATGAACCTTGTTTAAATCACCTGTTATTGTACAGCAAGCTTCCAACTACCTACATGTATCTAAGCAACACCAGTAATAGAATCTGTTCCTTTTTTAAAATTTTAAATTCATTTTTGACAGAGCCAAAAAACTCATAAAATTATATAGATTTATGAGGAACCATGTTACATTTCAATATACATATACTTTATACAATATTTAAATCAGGTTAAATACATCTATGTCCTCTAACATTTAATGTATTCTTATGGTAAAAGCATTCAAAATTGTTTCTTTTGCTTTCTGAAATATACCGTACCTCATCTTATTCTCTCAACCCCTGTCTAGTTGGAGTAATTTTTTTCCTGAGAGAGAATACCAACTATCGTGAACAGGCATAACCAAATATGCTGCTCTTGACGGCTATTACTTCCACTTGGTCAGAAACAGTTCCTACTAAGCCTCGGAACAATTTGGAGTAAGGTTTCTCTCTGGATTGTCACACTCCTGCTCCCCATGCATGGGACATAGTCACCCACAACGCTACAGTAGTCCTAACCTCTGGGTGCTCCGGGCTGATGGATTCTACCTTTCTGATTACCTTGCTTGGCCAAGTCCCCTCCCCAAGGACTCATATTAAGTTTAGGCTCTGGCTGTGTATCTGATAAACCAAGTAGAGGAAGGTACTAATTGAGACTTGATTCTTTCAAACCCCATTTTATTTTTACTTTGAAATTTAAGCCGGGCGTGGTGGCGCACGCCTTTAATCCTAGCACTTGGGAGGCAGAGATAGGCGGATCTTTGTGAGTTCAAGGCCAGCCTGGTCTACAAGGTGAGTTCCAGGACAGCTGGGGCTACAGGGAGACCCTGTCTCGAAAAGACCAAAAAAAAAAAAAAAAAGAAATTTAAAGGCCATATTTGGTCAAACGGACATTTCCTTGCTGCTGTACTTGATCAGGAGGTGGCGGTGCCTGGTTTCTGGTTCTTCATTAGTTGTTTCCCTTCATAAACTTCTCCAGCTAAGCATAAATCCTATCCTTAATCCATAAATCATTCTCTTTAAACTTTTTCAAAAAGAAACATCCTCACTAATCAGTTTTGGAAGGTTCTCCTTTAAATACCTCCTAACAGAATATCTGAATAAAAGGAATCAACCTTTATTGTCACTCTTTCCAAAATGTATCCTCTATCTCCATCCATACATTTTATATTACAGAAAAATTACACAGAAATCGAAACTTTCTACTTCGTTTTATGTATTCTTTTTTTATTTTTAATTTTTTTTGGTCTTTTCGAGACAGGGTCTCCATGTAGCCCCAGCTGGCCTGGAACTCGCTCTGTAGACCAGGCTGGCCTTGAACTCACAAGGATCCACCTGCCTCTGCCTCCCAAGTGCTAGGATTAAAGGCATGATCCATCATGCCCGGCTGTTTTATGTATTCTATGAACTAAAATTAACATGATTAAGACTGGATTTTATGGTAGAATAGTAGTATAGTAAGTTGTATAAATGGGGTTTTAAAATATAAATTAATTTAAAATGGTTATACATCTAATTTATATTTTACCTTTGGTGAATATTTATGCCTCAGTTTTGATAAAGATAGCGTAGAGTTCAAATGTTATTTAAATCTGATGTAAACAGGGAGAGAAAAAACAAGCCACAAATAAACAATTAAAAATCTAGTTTTAGCCGGGTGTGGTGGCTCACGCCTTTAATCCTAGCACTTGGGAGGCAGAGGCAGGCAGATCTTTGTGAGTTCAAGGCCAGCCCAGTCTACATAGTGAGTTCCAGGACAGTTGGGGCTACAGGGAGACCCTGTCTCGAAAAGGCCCAAAAAAAAAAGAAAAAAAAATCTAGTTTTATTCCTAGCAGGAAAGTGACACATTAAAATAACTAACATTAGTTTTCTGAGTATGCAGATCATGACATGAAGTTGACATGTGACTCAAGGTTATGTCATGTCATGCCATTCTTTCTCTTAAAATTGGAATCAGGGGTAGAGACACTCAGGGAGGCTGGTATCAGAGGTCAGCTAAGCACCAAGAAGTCCTCTACTCAACCCAGAAGAGCTTCCCCTGAGGTCCAGACGGCCACAACTTTCCCTTGGGAGACCATATCAGCACTTTCTGTTGTTTTCAGTATTCTGGCTTAACACTGGTCAGAATTAATTTCTGTTGCTTAGAACGAAGGAACCCTGAACACAAACGTCCCAGTGATTTTAGATCTTAGCAAATTAACAAGGACAAAAGGCCATCATAAGCTTTTAAAAGCTAAGAGGCTCTAGATTTATAGGCTATCATATTACATTTATAATTTATATTAATAGAAGATTAAGAATTTCCTAAGGCAAACATTTGGCCTCTAAGATTTTTTTTAAACACTTTTCTTTATTTTTATTTCACGTGTGTATGAGTGTTATGTCTTCATGTGTTTAAGTGCACCCATGTTGGGCAATGCCTGAGGAGGACAGAAGAGGGTGTTAGATCCCCTGGAAATGGAGTTACAGACAGTTGTTAGCTGCTATGTGGGTGCTGGAATTTGAACCCGGGTCTTCTGTAAGAACAACCAGTGCTCTTAACCACTGAACCATCTCTCCAGCCCTGGAATGCAATATTTTTGATAAAATAGCTCAAAGCGTAAGAAAATTCTGAATCAACTCATTGCCTGTAGAAACAGGACAAATCTCTACATATTTAATAACAGAGTAAAACATACCAAGAAACATGTTGCTAATCATTTTAAAGTATCACATTAAAATAATAACCCAGTAGAGAAATAAATCTCCTTGAACTCCAAAATGTTTTGCAAACACACTGGTATTGGTATCCCCTTCAAAGACCACTGGTCAAGTGCTAAGGTAACAAATTACAATACCCTGTAGTTTCATGGATCATTTGATGTATGCTGTGGGCTTTGAGAAGGAATCCTTTATGCACCATTCCTGCAGAAGTAAACTGTTCAGTCCTGAATGTAAAGAAGGAAAATGCAAAGCTCAAAATAAATGAAAAATATAACTAGGTAGAGTAAGGAATTCTTGGGAATATTAGGTGATTATTACATTAAAAATAGGACGGATGCCCAGCTCTGAGACAGAGGAAGGCTATATTCTATTTTCCAGATGCTTTTGCAGCTCCTGTTAAACTGCATGATCATTTTATCCATATAACCAAAAAGATTCTAACCTAAAGGCAACTTAATGGTTACAAAAATCTAACTTTCAGGCTACTAAAAGAAAGGCTGAATGGAAGTCATTTTCTTGGAGATGAATGACATTTTTACTTACCATAAAATCCTATCGGAAAAATATCTAAGGAGATGAAAAATCAAAAATTATGAAAAATTGACATAATTTACTTTAAAAGGCTACAGGGATCTGAAGTAAGAATTCAGTAGTGTCAGGAAGCACAAAAGATTACAAGAGTCATTTTATCCAGAGAGTAATGGAATAAGTCACCAAAGTGAATAGTTACATAATCACGACAAGGGAGAAGATGTTGAAGAGTGGAAAATTCCAGGCAGCAAGTTAGGGTAGTGAGATGGTATAGAAAGGAACAGGAGGCTGGGGGAGGGCAGGGCTGAGGGGCAAGAGCAGCTGGTGGCTGCACAGCAGTCTTCTTCCTGTTGTGGAAGTCCTGCTTCCAGAGAGAGAGCTGCATGGGCTTCCTAGTGGGGTTTCCTTGGGGTCTTATGGAGAGAGCAGAAACATGGAATATGTGGTTTCTAGGGTAACTTTAAAGGGAGTTGACTTGCTAAAACCCATACAGCAAAACAGCCACAGTGACAAAACTGGATGGATGAGATTTGAATTTTATCTATTATTTTCATTTTCTGTTTATGAGTCTATTACCTGCATGCATATAAGTGCACCCGTATCATGCAATGCCCGTGGAGGTCAAAAGGGGGAGTTGGATTCCCTTGGAACTGGAGTTATAGATGGTTGGTAGCTGCCATGTGGATGCTGGGAATGAAACCCGGGTCTGCCGAAAGATCAGCCAGGGCTCTTAACCCCTGAGCCACCTTTCCAGGCCCTGAAAATTGAATTTTAAATAAAATAGAGTATAGGGAGCTGGAAAGATGGCTCAGTGGTTAAGAACACTGGTTGCTCTCGTGAAGGACCTGGGTTTGATTCCCAGGACTTGAAGCTCTCTGTAGCTCCAGTTCCAGGGGATCTGATGCCTTCTTTTGACTTCCATGGCCATGCACAATAGCAGCACACCTGCCTACCTGCAGGAGACAATCATACGTATAAAATAAATAAATAAATAAATAAATAAATAAATAATTTTCAAGTGTGGGGGGGGGATGGTAGCCAATGTCTTTAATCCCAGTACTCAGGAGGCAGAGGCAGGCAAGTCTCTGTGAGTTCAAGGCCAGCCTGGTCTATAGAGCAAACTCCAGGCCAACTGGGACTAAAGGGAGAGCCTGTGTCAAAAAGACCAAAACAAAAAAAGAGAATATAGAAGTTTCACCATAAAATATAATGCCAAGGGGCTGGAGAGATGGCCTAGCGGTTAAGAGCGCCGACCGCTCTTGCAGAGGACCCGGGTTCGATCCCCAGCACCCACATGGCGGCTGAGAACCGTCTGAAACTCCAACTCCAGGAGAACTCCAGCTCCAGGGGAATCCGACGCCCACTTCTGACCTCCGCGGCATTGCACGACATGGGTGCACAGACTTGCATGCAGACAATACATTCGTACACATACAGAAATAAATAAAATTAATTAAAAAAAATATAATGCCAAAATGTATTATATCATCTAGTACTGTCACTTTACAGTTTATGTTAAGACAATGCCATAGTTAATGACATGTGTCTGCTTGGGGGGCTGTGGGGGGTGGAGGGGAGCAATGGTGTAAAGATACTTGGTCAAACATTCTTGTGGGCATTTCTGTGGAGGTGCTTTTTGGATGAATTTAACTTCATGGATTTTAAGTCAAGCAGACCATGCTTCCAGAAGATGAATGGGCTTTATTCAATCAGTTAAAGTTCTTTAGAATAAAGACTGACATCCTTGGGAAGAAGGAGCCCTACCAGCAACTGGCCTTTGCACTTAGGACTACAAGGCTTCCCCACAATTTCCACTGGAAATTTTGGCCTTGCCAAGCATCCTCAACGTTGAGAGCTAATTCCTTAAAATGAACTTTGTTGCATTACAGACCATTTACCTGCCTTCAAAGAGAGACAGATGCTATGGCGGTGGGAAATCAGACCAAGGCCACTTGCCAGTGTTTTCTGGACAGAGTGTTGATAAGACTCTGCTATGCCTTGAAGCTCCTCCTCCCCCTTGTAGCTGCAAGTCCAGTTCAACAGATGCCTGAACCCAAGCAGAACTTTTAGTTAGTGAGTCGTTGCCTCTGTGACTCCTGCATCTAGACTAGGTCACATGCTGTGGAACCTTGCCCCTGTCACTGGGAATCCTGTCTATGGTCTGCTGTTAATAACTTTCCTAATAAATGTTACAATCTCCAAAAAGGCCCTTAAGAGAAAACTGATGACGAGGATAAAATCTCTGACTTGCATGAAGATCCAACTTTAGAGTGTTCCCAGGTCAATCACCTGGTCACAGTACCCCTAGGAGAGCAGGTTCCCTTTAAGGCATGCTACAGAAAGGGGCGGAACACCTAGTGTGTTAAAGAGATGGTGAACTTTTTCCGCTGGGAATCCCTGCTTTCCATGTCTGCTGGCTTTTCTGAATTCTTCAGAGAAGACTAGCCTCTCTTTTTCTTCTTTCTTTCTCTTTTCTAAGCATGCTCCCACTTACGCTCTGGGCTACTCCAACGTTTTGGGTTTCTCGATCCTTTTCTCTTGAGCTGCCTTCCCGCTTACCACCATGTGCTTGTGAGTTGCCCACATCTGACCTCTATGCCGCCCACCCCTAAATCCTCATGACTCTGGCTTTCTTCTACCCGCTCCATTCTCCTCTAAGGGCAGCTGCTGTGATTTGTGGATTGCTTGCTCGAAAGAATGTCCCTTAAATTCAAATAAAATTATCCTAAAACTTCTGTTTGAGTCCATTCTTAAATTCTTTTGTGAATGGGACTAAAGATCCTGAAGGGCACAGCATATCCCCATTTTCCGTATCATTAAGTTCTCATCTAGAAAAGAACTGAGGCCAACCTCCCTCCTATCAAACCTATAACATTTTTTTTATCTGTAGCATCTTTAATTTGTGTAACAAATTTCTCTTTCTACGTACACATGCAAACACATGTGCTGCTGGTTCTGTTTATCTGGGAAGCTTTAATCAGGATGTTTTCTATATGTTGGGAGGATATGAACTTTTAGGGTTATTCTTTCAAAACTACATTGGGCCAAGTTGTTCATTGCCTGATCAGACATGTCAGAGATGCTTCCTTTACTAGGCCTTGTAGTGGGCAGACTCTCTTTTCCTTTTCTTTTTTTCTCTTCTGTTTTGAAAGGCAGAAATGTAAAGCCTAGGATATTTAAAGGCAACTAGAGAGCTGGGAGAAAACTCTGGGAGAGTGCTTATCTGCCATGCACAAGGTTCTGGGTTTGATCCCCAGCACTGAAAAAAATAAAAGTAAAATTAAAAACAAAGGCCAAGACACACATGAGGAAATTGAGAGAGTCAGTGTAGAAATCCAAGGATACTAACGCGTAAAAAGAGCCAAAGAAGGGCTGGAGAGATGGCCTAGCGGTTAAGAGTGCCGACTGCTCTTGCAGAGGACCTGGGTTCGATCCCCAGCACCCACATGGTGGCTGAGGGCCATCTTTGACTCCAGTTCCGGGGGAATCTGATGCCCTCTTCTGACCTCTGCAGCATTACACAACACGGAAGCACCAACCTATATGCAGACAGTACATTCATGCACATGAAAAATAAACAAAATAAAGAAAAGAGCCAAAGAAGGTCTTAAATTCACACTTTTGGCTAATCCTTGGCAGAGAGCATGTCTACGAAAAAAGGGAGGAGAGTCTAACTGTGCGAGTTAAACAAACAGCAAAACAAAACAAGTAATAGAAAAATGTCTGAGAAAGACCACAGTGATAAGCTTGCTAGACAAAAACTTAAGAACAGACTTTCTAAAGATGCTCAAAAAACATACAAATCTTAAGAAATGGTATATAAATTAAATTGAAGACCAAAGAAAACAAACAAAACTAAGAAGAAACTCTGTGTGATAGTTAAGTGTGAGCGTCAAATGACTGAAATGGGGCACTGATGAGATAAACCCTTGGGTATGTATATGCAGGTGTTTAAGAGAGGTTTAAGTGGAAAGGGAAGGTGCACCTTGAAGGTGGCTGACAACATACTGTAGGCTGCAGTCCCAAGCGAAGGATAGACGGAAAATACCAGTGCTCCTAACTCTCCTCCTCGTCCAACCTGACTTGAGAAGTCCCAGCTCCATGTTCTGCCCCTTGAAACTCTACTGTGCATTCCCCATCACGAAGGATCATACTCTCTTCAAATGTGAGCTTGCTTTTGTCAGGTATTTGGTCACAGCAATGGGAGAAAAACAGCTGACATTCTCTATGTAAAAAGTAGAGCAAGTTAAATGAAAACTTCAGGAGAGTGATTCAAAAACATATTTGAGCAGGCGGAGGAAAGAATCGGCGAGGGTGAAGGGGAAACAATGAGAAATGATCGACTGTGTGAGCAGAGTAAGAGATGGAAGAAAAGTGAAGACAGCCACGGAATTTACGGGGCGTCAGCAAGTAAGGCCAAAAACATTCAACAAAATGTGAGGAAACCAAATACAGAGACATGTGAAGTAGGGGGATGGATGGTGGGAAGCGGAGACGGAGAAAGTATTTCACCGAGATGAGCGTGGAGATAAATGAAATAGAAAAGAGTGAAAAAGAATCAATGAAGCTGGAGTTGCTTTTTTTTTTTTTTTTAAAGCCAGCAAACTTGACAAACTAGTCCAAGAAGAAGAAGGTCCAAATTATTAAGATAAAAATGAAAGTGGGGATATTGCTGACAGTGCAGCCAATGACAGGAAGCCAACGGGAGCCCCAAGAACAGTAGTGTGGGAGCCAAAGGGGCCAGCCTACAGGAAATGGACACGTTCCAGAACACACAACCTGCCAAGATCGAATCATGGAGTAGAAAATCTGGAGAGACCTATAATTAGTAAGGAAGCAAATATCACCCCCAAAAGGTGATGGCTTTTTTTTTTTTTTTTTTTTTTTTGGTCTTTTTGAGACAGGGTCTCCCTTTAAGTCCCAGCTATCCTGGAGCTCACTCTGTAGACCAGGCTGGCCTTGAACTCATAGAGATCCGCCTGCCTCTGCCTCCCGAGTGCTAGGATTAAAAGCGTGGGCAACCACGCCTGGCTAACTGATAGCTTTTAAAAGAAGAATTGATATTTAAAGATTTAATACCAGAGGAGATATTTCCCAACTTATCCTCTCAGTGCAATATCAGTATTCTACCAAAGCTAGAAAAAGACGTAACCCAAACCAAAACAAACCCTATCATGGACTAAGTGTGTCACACACAGCAAACTTCAATAAAGTGGGAAGAAGCCAAATTCAGAGGTATCTTAAAAGGATTATACACCGTGACCAAGGAAGGTCCGTATCTGAAATGCAAAGACACTTCGATATATGAAAACCAGCCACTGTAATATACCATTCTGTACATCTCCATAGAAAAGTATGATGTTGAAGCCTTACCTAACACCATATGCTAAAACTAACATTGGTCAAATGTTTAAATCTAAGAGGTGAAATTACAAATTCTTAAAGAAAGCATAGGAATAATGCTTCATGTTTAACTTATTTCTTAAATATGACAACAAAAGTACAGTGAATAAAATAAAAACTTTGAGTTCATAAAATTCAGAACGTGTTGGCTATAAACAGACATTACTAAAGGTAAAAATGAAAAATTTCAGAATGGGAGAATATATTTACAAGTCATAATTGAAGAGATGGTTAGTATCTAGACTGAGAACTCCTAAAACTCAACAATAATATGAGAACAAAGCTGGGCGTGGTGGCGCACGCCTTTAATCCCCACTCAGGAGGCAGAGGCAGGCGGATTTTTGTGAGTTCAAGGCCAGCGTGGTCTACATAGTGAGTTCCAGGATAGCTGGGGCTACAGGGAGACCCAGTATCAAAAAGACCAAAAAAACATAAAAGGACCAAAAAAAGAGAGAGAGAGAGATGCATTGATTTCATTTAAAAATAAAAATTATTGAGCCGGGCGTGGTGGCGCACGCCTTTAATCCGAGCACTTGGGAGGCAGAGGCATGTGTATCTCTGTGAGTTTGAGGCCAGCCTGGTCTACATAGTGAGTTCCAGGATAGCTGGGGCTACAGGGAGACCCAGTATCAAAAAGACCAAAAAAACATAATAATAATAATAATAATAATAATAATAATATGAGAACAAATGGAACAATTCAAAAATAGGAAAAATAATGGAACATTTTCCCAAAGAATTGCCAATAAAAAGCATGTTCAACATCACTGATTGTTAGAAAAATTCAAGCCCTAAACATAATAAGGTAATAGCTAACAGCCATTAGGAGAGCTAATCAAAACCCAGGGACTACCAAGTGTTCACAATGAATGGATAAAATAGAACCTCTTTCTGAGCACTATTTATGGGTGTGTAGGGGGTACAGTTATTGGGAAACACAATTTATTGATTCCTCAAAATATTAAAAAACATATTTTCTATAGGGTCCAACAATTATACTTTTGTGAAGATACCCAAAAGGATCAAATTAAATGATCCAATGGATCATCTAGACCTCCTTGCTTTTAGCAGTATTATTATTATTATTCAGTAGCCTTTGTACTTTTAAAGATTTCAGTTGTTTATAGAACATCCCCCAGTTTGGATTGGTGGATATTCCTCATGGTTTTAGTTTTGGCAAGGACACCAGGGATGTGGCATAAGGCTCTTATTGCATCCTGTCAGGTGAAGCAGCAATTGCATGCTTCCCATACCAGTCAGGGTGACTCTCATCGCTTGACTGTCTCTTGCCTGTAGACTTCTGTGTGAAGTTTCTCTGTCTCCTTTGTAACTAATAAACACTGTGTGAACAGGCATTTTGAGTCTGAGACTATCCTACTTTAAATAAAAATTCAGCCCACTAGTATGGCATCTATTGGATGAGATAATTATTATGATGATGCCTACCAAGTGTTCATTATTCCATCATTCCATGGCAATCTTCTGTTTGCCCCTCTCATTTAGTAATGCTCATATGTATGTCAGTATGGACTAATGCATTTCTATTTTATTCAGTGAATTCTCATGATGACCATTATTAGTATCATTTTAATGCTCAAATGGTTCCAGATGTGGTGAGTGGCATTGCTCCAAGTTGTCATCTGTATCCCTTTGTCATGTTTCCTCACTCTTGGAGAATTTTCTTTTTATATTTTTGGGGAAAGCAGGTTCTGGGCTATCTTGTACCGCCCTAAAATCATTTTCTCCAAAAGTCTTGTATCCTCTAAACTGGGGATTACATTTTTAAAAACAAAGAGCTATACTCTGGTTTCTCTTCAGATCATATAAATCTTTTAGTAAAAATTTTTTACTAAAGATTTCCATGGAGAGGAACAATTCTGAGTCTTTGACTAATTTTTTGAGGCCTTGCTGACAGCAGAGCTAAATAAATAAATAAATAAATAAATAAATAAATCAATAAATAAAAACAAAGAGCTACATGAAGGGTGTGCTCCTTCTCAGTAGAGATGGTGAGGTAATATACACACATATTTCACAATACACATACTGTGCTATTATACTTTACATTTTATACTTACATATACATGCCACCTTTTTCTTCTTTGCAATTCTTTTTTCTAACACTCAGAAGCCTGGTTTCCACTGTCCCGCTTTGTTTCCTGAGGCTATCAGACCCGCAGTCTCTAGTCTCCACCCTCACCCCATGTAAATGCAGACTTCACTGCACTCTGTATCTGAATGTCCACTGGAGGTCATCACCCTCACCTCACACAGATGCTCTTCTTGTTCTCCTTTGGGACCCACTATTCCATCCCATGCTACCACTATCTACACCCTGCCAGTGTAGACAACTTGTTTACCTTTGTAAGGATCTAAACTGCCCAGCTGAACCCTTTTCCTCATGCTTTCTGGTCCCCAATATTAGTCTCTTTTTCTGAATTCTCAGGAAGAAAGGAAGGGTACTTTCAAGTTTTCAAATTCTAGTACACCTGCCTCACTTGGTACTGACAAGCAGGCTATTGGTGAATAAATCAAAACTTTTTTTTGTATCCACATTGAGCATTGGGAATTTGGTATGAAGTGGTGGATATAGGTAATAAGAGATTTAAAGCCATAAAATATTCTGTCATAAGAATAATGTCAAAATAAATCACAAAATGTACAGCTTGTTCTCCTGTTCTGCAATGTTAACTATCATATTAGAAATGAAGTTCCCCAGAGAAAAATCCATAGAAAAGAAAACTGGGGACTGCCCTTTAAATTTAGTCTTTCATTTTCTATTCAAGATGAGGACCAATTTTTTTGTTAGCTGACATGCCTAAAAGAGTTTATCTCCTGGGAACTCATATTATTTATTGACTGACCATGTACCCATGACAGCTGCTACACTTCATTAAAATGTTAACCTGCTCACTTGTCTTCATGTGCTCTGAGGTGGTTTTCTGTAATACTATATCTTAGCATCAACACTGTGTTTTTTACTAGTATTATCAAACTAAGTCTTCCCTTTTTTTGTCTTTTTGAGATAGGGTCTCCCTGTAGCTCCAGCTTTCCTGTCCTGGAACTCATTATATAGACCAGGCTGGCCTTGAGCTCACAGAGATCTGCCTGCTTCTGCCTCCTGAGTGCTGAGCCTTACTTAAAAAAAAATTTTTTTTTAATTTTATTTATTTATTTTTTTATGTGTATGAATGTACTGTCTGCATGTAGTTCTGTGCACCCGTGTCATGCAATGCCGCAGAGGTCAGAAGAAGGTGTCAGATTCCCCTGGAACTGGAGTTAAAGACGGTTCTCAGCCGCCATGTGGGTGCTGGGGATCGAACCCGGGTCCTCTGCAAGAGCGGTCGGTGCTCTTAACCACTAGGCCATCCCTCCAGCCCCCTTACTTTTTAATGTAATTAATTTTCTTGGTATTTATAGTAATATGGAATTTTCTGTAGCCAAGGAGGGCTATTCTCAAAACAAACAGAGACACTGGGGAATTTAGATTTTTTATAATTAAACAACTATCTAGCAAGTACCTGCTATATAAATAGCACCGAGTGGGAGATGAGTTGCAAATATTATTTTATGGTAGTGGTAATAACCTGTTTTCAGAGTTCCTATGTGTTAGTAATTAAATTAAGCACCTCAATTATCCCATTTCTTCTTTACAACAGCCAAGGTAGACACTGCTCTTTTTCACTCTGTTGATTCTCTTCTATTACCCTTTGCTTTGTCCTCTCGAGGCAGCATCTCTTACTGAACCTGACCCTCAGTGCTTGGACGAGGCTGGCTAGGCAGCTCCTGGCATCCACTCATCTTAGTTTTCCAGTGCTGGCCTTACAGGTACATGGGGCCCTGCCTACAATTTTACATGCATGATGGGGATTCGAACTCAGATCCTCAAAGCTTACACAGCAAGTGCTTTACTCTCTGAGCCTTCTCCCCAAGCTTGCACTGGATATTTTACAGGGAATTTATTATGCTCACACAGGTGTATGGAAGCATCCTCTTTCTCACTTACTTATGTATTGATCAGTACTCACTGAGCACACTCGAGGTGCCAGTTAGTACCATGCTACATTCTAGGGACAAAGTGGCAGACCAGATAGTCACTATGAAGCTTAAAGCCTGCAGAGCACAGGCAAATGACTCACAGGATGAAAACAAAGTCTGGCAACTCAATGGCTAAATAAAATCCTGGGCAATATGGGGCTGGAGAGATGGCCTAGTGGTTAAGAGCGCCGACCGCTCTTGCAGAGGACCCAGGTTCGATCCCCAGCACCCACATGGCCACTGAGAACAGTCTTTGACTCCAGTTCCAGGAGAATCCAATGCCCTCTTCTGACCTTGGAGGTATTTGCACGACACGGGTGCACAAACCTACATGCAGATAGTACATTCATACACATACAAAAAAAAAAAAAATACCGGGCACTGGCGAGGGACTCAGGCAAAAAGTTAATGAAGAGTGGGGTGAGGGGAACTATCTGTGCAGACAGAGTAGCATGCCTGCAACTTGTCAGGAATCAAGTATTTATCCTGGGAACATGTCTTCATTTTGCCTACAGTGATCGTAGCCTCTCCTTGAGCTGCTCACCTTGTTTGGGAAGGAAGTAAAGCCTTCAGTCAGATCTAATAAATCTCGAAGTCCTTTTAGATGGAATTCAGTTTCTCCTGGATAAAACATTCACTCCATCCCCCAAATGGCTCTTCCTTACTATAAGATCTGTGTCACTGAGAAGGAAGGTCCTTAAGCATGCTGGTCTCTGGGGGTGCATGCATGTATCTGCCTGCTGGTCTCCCATCCTGACATAGGCTCTGAGTGGGCTGTGGGCTGTTTACACAGACAGGGCTTCTTGAGGTTCTCTTTAGCAGATGAAGGCTTAAGTTGGTGTTGTGCTGAGGTTTGACAATGCCTCCCATCCAGGCCTGGCCCAGGTATTTAACTCTGTGCCTTACTAACTAGCCCCCTTATCTTCTGAGAAGGCCCCTCTAGGAAATCTCAAGTCAGATTAATCAGTTGCTTCGGGCTTTCTGGAAGGAAGGTTTAGGGAGGCCAACCTTGAGGCTTTCCTTTACCTAATCACAGTACCTCCGGAACCAGTGCACCTCAGCTCACCCATTCGGCAGGGCAGCAGATGATAACATGGCATCTTCTGCAATGCCTGTGGGAGGGAGTGTCTTTCCCTCCACGCAGTCTTCCCTGGCTTGAAGCTCTTCTCACTCTTCTCCATCCTTCTCTGCTTCAGCTTTCCACAGCTACCCTAGAACTGCAGAGAGCTCCTTGCCTTTTAACCCTCTCTTTCATGAAACTCTACAGTGTTGCCTTGGACATTCTCCCTCTATATGGTAGAGTGATTATAAAGCCATTTAAATAGTCTTTTCTCAGCAGACAGCCTAAGTCTTGCTGCATTTCCTATATTTGAAGATTGAAAGTTGAATAACACTTTGGTCATTTTTTTGCATATCTTTTGGAATAATAAATCTTAATCTCTCCCCAGAAATGCCATAGTCATACTGAGGTAGAGTCATGTTCCTTGCTAGACAAAAGAAAATAATGTGTGCTGTGTGCTGGGTGTTTGCCTGTGTGTATGTGTGTGTGTGTGTGTGTGTGTGTGTGTGTGTGTGTGTGTTACTGGGATGAACCCAGGGCCTTACTCTTACTAGATAATCAGTGTAGCACTGAGCTCTACACCCCAGCCCAAGAAAGCTCCAAGTACTTTTCCAGAAGTCTGTGAGACAGAAAGTGTGGTGCATTTCAAGGTAATGAAAGAAACTGGCCTCTTTAAAGATAAGAGAATGAGGGGGTCCAATGAGCACCAAAAGATATAAAGACATTATTCTTTAAAGGCATATTTGGGGGTTAGGAATGTGGCTCTGTGGTTAAGAGTGCTTGCTGTGCATATCTGAGGACCCACGTTCTAATTTCCAACATCCATCCATAATCAACAACAACAAAAGCAGGCATGGCTGCAAGCATCTGCAATCCCAGCATTGTGGGGCAGAAACAGGTAGATCCTGGGAGATCAGCCATCCTAACCAAAATGGCAAGCCTCAGGTTCAGTGAGAAATATTGTCTCATGAGAATAGCATCCATGAGCACATATGATTGCACAAACCCGTACATACACATGTGCACACATATCACACACATACAAATCCAGAATGGGAAAAATAATCTACCATGAAAAATTGAATTTATTTAAAAATTTATTTAAAGATTACTTTGCACCCTGTGTTCAAAATATATCCTGTCTTCAGCAGTAGGGTCCTACCTTCACGTTCCTGGAGGCTATCGAGGGCAGTGACGATAGCCCATGTTATTTTGGGAGTCTCCTGGACTACTCTGAGTGGTAACTCTAAGGGAGGTTTCTCCTGCTTGGTGCTGTGTTCCTTGTTACATAGTCTTAAGGTATACTAATGCACTCATGTTCAGATATTGTATGTGGACTTTTCAAGGGGGTTTGAGTTCCAACAGTAGAGGTGGAACTGAATTGGAAGACTTCTCCATGAAGACTAGCTTTCGTAGTTCTGGAGGATGTTATGAAAGCTACCAGGGGAGAATCAATTGTCCAACCCAGCTCCAAAGCCCAATAACAACAGCTGGCACAGAAAACCATCTCTGTTGGTGCTGTAGTGGCACTTTTATCTGGGGGGGGGTAAACAACAGGTATCTAAATGTAATTTAAGCTCATAGGTGGCACTGTAAATATAGCCAAATATACATGAATGGAAAGGACATAGATCCTAGAGAAATCCCTATCTCTGTCTTATTTCTGGACAAATGAAATTTTTACTGTATACTAAATCAATCTTTATATTTTCAGACAAGTATACTGTACAGCACTCATCAAAGAAGCTTTTTTTCATTGGCAACATATGGAGGCTATTACAGAGTTCCACAGCTGGTCACACACAGAGAATATATGTTTGAGAGACGCCCAACTCTAAGTGACTCATGTACAGTGGAACCTCTGCACTTAAAGCTTATGGAACATAATTGAACGGGGGTAAAGAAAGTACTAGAACATCCCTCAACTCTCACCAGCAAAGCATCCTCATACAACAGAGTGGGATGTCCACAGAAGGCCACACTTGGATGAGTTTTAGAGAACAAGAGACTGCAGGGTGCATGTCCCTGATGGGGCTCCTATACTAACTTCACCCACCCATGACTCAGGGACCATTGTGGAAGAGGCTGTGGAAAGATCATAAGAGCCAGGATTGGTCCATGAACATAAGGAAACAGAGGCTTCCAGGCCACTGGGAACTTGCTCGTATGAACTTGCAACAATGGTGTTAGCATACACAAAACTTATGCTGACTCTGTCAGACAAAAACCTGACACAGAATGAAGAAAACGGGCAGCAGACCCCAACCCCAGCCAAAGAAGTATTGGCAACTGATTACTGCTGAGTGAAGGGGAGGAGATCTTCTTTAAGGGAGAGACTCTAGACAGGCTAACTAGGCTCCAGTGGATGAACTTCCTCCGGGGGATGTCCGAGGACAATACTTGACCAGAAATGAGTTAACGTATATGACAGAATGCGTGAAATCCAGTGGGGGTGTGGTGGGGTGCGAATGGGGAAAGGAAGCCTAAACTTGATTTACATCTATTATATGAAATGTGCAAATCACAATAGAATACTTTAAAAAAGAAATAAGGAAATAAGATTAAAAATAATCTGCATAGTCACCAGAGAAATACAGGTTGAAACCACAGCAAATAATATCTCATCTTTGTGAAAACAAAAAGTAAAAAAAATAAATGCTGGTGAGGATGTAGATTAAAGAAAAGAAACTGGCACACGGCTGGTAGGAGCATAGATTTGTGCAGCCACTATGGAGAACAGTAATGCATAAAAATTCAATAAAATAAAAAACCTGAAACAGACGCATATGATTCAGTTATCCCTTTTCTACATATAGATAACAAAATCAGCATTTCACAGACATCTGCAGGTCCCTTGTCTCACTATTCACAATAGCGACTATGAATAGACAAAATATGGTATATTCATAAAATGGAATATTAGCCACCCCTAAAATAATATCCTTAATTATCTTATCTGAAATGAGTCACAGTCTGAAAGGCAATGCCACATGTTTTCATGGTCAATCAGAATACCCAATAGGGATTACTAGGGGAAGAAGAGGAGGGTAGGAAAGAGAAGGGACAGAGAGAAGCTGAATAATAGGTATCGAAACGGAGATTGAAGTAACAAATCCCAGCATAGCACAGCACATGGGTGAGTTTGTCCACACTGAAGTATTAAATATTCTATAAATACATGACAGAGAAGAACTCAAAATCTCCACCAAGGTAAGAGGTAGAAATGTTAATTAGCTTTGTTTTATTGATGCATGTTGTATAAATGTACTGAATTACCATAGTGTACCTAATAAATATGTACAACTAAAAACTGCAAAACATTAAACATAAAAAATACTAAAGAGCTCATTTTATGCTGTGACAGGAAGTTATTGAATGGGACAGTTAGCAAGAAAATGGCAGGAATGGATGTGTTTTTAGAAGAACCTTTCTGTTTGCAGTCTGGACTCTGAGGAAGGAAATGATACTAGCTGTGTAGTATTCAGGAATAGGTCACTGCAGGAGCCCGAGCAGAGATGCCAGGAAGAAGCAGGAAGGCTGTATCTGAGGATGTCTATCAGAGATAAGTTCTGTGACTAGCTGTATATGTGGGGGGTGAAGACAAGGAACCAGTTGGAGCTGGATTGCCAAGTAAGTACAGACAACTCTGGACAGGAAACCCCTGATGCACAATAGTTTCTGAGTGAGGTATGGAGTTCCGATGCAGAAATCCCGGGTAGCAGGTGCCTACTAGGCACCTACTATCTTCAGTTGTCCCCTCATGATCTCAGAGTGTAGTTTAGGGTGTAAGAAATTCAAGTGAAGCTTACACTAAACGTTTGTTCCAAGAAGCAGCCATCTCAGGACATTTGATTTACATATAAGATGAGAATATTGATTTTGGGTTGTATTTTTACCACATTTTGCTACTTCATATCTCAAAGAGTTTTGTTGTATACATGTACATACCTACCACCATCGGCATTTAATTAATGCAAAAACCTATCGATCATTCTAGCCAACTGAATCCCAAATCTGCTTACCATGCAGAACAGAAATAAAATCATTATCTAATGTGCAAACAATATGATCTTGGTATTTCACACTGAGAATGCATTTAATAGACCACTGGGACTATTTCCTAATGATTGTCATAAGGCCACAAACAACACCAGTCCAAAAATGAAAGCTTTCGTTTTTTAGCTAATGTGTAACACTTTATAAAGCTGTCATATAAGCCGGGCGTGGTGGCTCACGCCTTTAATCCTAGCACTTGGGAGGCCGAGGCAGGCGGATCTTTGTGAGTTCAAGGCCAGCCTGGTCTACAGAGTGAGTTCCAGGACAGCTGGGGCTACAGGGAGACCCCTCCCCCCCCCCCTTTTTTTTGGGTGGGTCTTGAAAAATTAGGTCCAAAAAAAAAAAAAAAAAAAAAAAGCTGTCATATAAAAGGTCACCTTGGGCTGGGGACATAGTGGGGTCCAGTATTTGCCTAGTATCTGCTCAGCTTAATAATGAAAAACAAAACAAAATCATCTTGTTTGCTATATAGATATACTGATTCTGGAAAATATATCAATACATAAAAGTATATTTCTCAAGGCTACTGGTATATCAGAATTTTCTTTAACTGATGCAAAAGATGATTACTTGTTTTTAAGCATCTTTCAATCTAGACGACATATATGATATTTTTAGAGTGAGGGAACTCTGAGATCTTAAGTCCGGTATCAAGTTCTCTAAGTTCTATCAAATCTTAGAATAGAGACAATTACTTTCTTGAGAGAACAGCTTATGGAGAAATGACATAAACTGTTTCAATGTTCTTGCTATTTTGAATTTTAATCCAAAGTCCTGATTAGTACCTAACCCTTCCTGATCATTCCAGTCACAGGGCTCTGAACTCAGCCAGCAACAGAGACTGGCTCCCCCTGATTTACAAATCAGTAATTTACTGACAAGCTCATTGCTGCTTATATATTGCAAAAATTCAAGTGGTTGATAGTGCAGGTATAAATCCTATGCAGAGCTCTGTGGCTTCAGATTGGCCATTCTAACTGTAAGAAATTCACCCAGCTGGAGAGGTTGTGGGGAAAGGGGGACACTCATCCATTGCTGGTGGGAATGTAAACATGTACAACCACTATGGAAAGCAGTGTGGAGAACCCTTAAAAGACTCGGAATGAGCCTACCACCTGACCCAGTCATACCACTCCTAGGTATACACCCCAAAGACTCATCCTACCACAAAGATACATGCACATCCATGTTTATTGCAGTTCTCTTCACAATAGCAAAGAGCTGGAACCAACCCAAGTGCCCCTCAACAGATGAGTGGATGACAAAAATGTGGTACATCTACACAATGGAGTACTATTCAGCAGTAAAGAAAGATGGCATTATGAACTTTGCAGGTAAATGGACGGAGCTCAAAGCCATTATGCCCCGTGAAGTAATACAGTCCCAGAAAGACAAATGGAGAATGGTTTCTTTCATTCGTGGATGCTAACACCAAATTCCCCAGACGAAAAGCAAGCTAAATGACATTATTATTATATTTCTGTTTATCTGAAAGCAACTATGCTGTTATAATGTGAATCTCTCAACGGGCTCTAGAATTCCCCCCACTATTTTCAGACTCTGTAATTACTGTATATGGGTGGAGAGTATGTATCCATATTTTAGAGTAATATAAAATTAATGGAGGAAAATGTGAATTTCTAAGCATTAAATAAAAAGACTGAAGCTGGGCGTGGTGGCGCGAGCCTTTAATCCCAGCACTCGGGAGGTAGAGGTGGGTGGATCTCTGTGAGTTCAAGGCCAGCCTGGCCTACAGAGTGAGCTCCAGGACAGCTGGTACTAAAAGGGAGACCCTGCCTCAAAAATACCAAAAAAAGGAAAAAAACTAAAAAAAGACTGAGAGAAAGATGCAGGACAATTATGGCAGAATGCATGATCTGGGGTGGGGTGGGGGGAAGGGAAAGAGGAATATGCCTGAACTGAATTGAAAAATGATGTATGGAATACACAAAACATCAATAAAAATAAATAAATAAGCTGGGCATGATGGCGCATGCCTTTAATCCTAGCACTTGGGAGACAGAGGCAGGTGGATCTTTGTGAGTTCAAGGCCAGCCTGGTCTACAGAGTAAGTTCCAGGACAGCTGGGGCTACAGGGAGACCCTGTCTCAAAAAGACCAAATAAAATAAAATAAATAAATAAATAAATAAATAAACCAAAAAATATTCTTGGCCGGGCGTGGTGGCACATGCCTTTAATCCTAGCACTTGGGAGGCAGAGGCAGGTGGATCTCTGTGAGTTCAAGGCCAGCCTGGTCTACAGAGTGAATTCCAGGCCAGCTGACACTAAAGGGAGACCCTATCTCAAAAAGACCAAAAAATAAATAAATAAAATAAAAAATTAAAAAAAGAAATTCACCCAGATGTGTAGAGTTCTGGGCTAGACAGGTGTGTATTTGAATGACTACATTAATATAGCTGAATGACATTTTTATTTGTTAGTTCACTACAATATGGTAATTTTTATAAAAATAAATTAGTAAAAATTAAAATAAAACCAAATAGTTTATTTAAACAATTGAAAAAAATGTTGAGGTGAGAAAACCAGTATACAATGCCAGGCATGATTTAAGGGTGTTCACTTATCTAGACCTTTCTACATGCTCTGAAAATCATGTCTAGCTAACTCAAAACAGCAAGGCATTACGGACCTGGAGTGTACAGAAATTTCTAAAATGAATCAATTAACTGTGTTGTATTTCAGTTTCCAAAATGAAAGAAACTTTGAATTGCTATACCCAAAGGAGTTGGTATGAAAAGTAAACTGAGGCACAGTCTTGGTTTTCAAAGACACTGCTTGTCTATTTCTATTTCTAAATGTCTTCATTTGATCTTTCATGCTAAAGATCAAATAATTCTATGAGATAAAATTAAAAATAAAGCAAAACACAGGATCTTGAAGCCAAATGTGAACATTGTACCCAGCTGCAGTGCAGGAAGAATAGAGCAGACAATGCTTGGCCACTGAGATATCCTGCTCTACAAGACCAAAGCACAGGAACACATCCTTAATATTTTACACTGAGCGATTAGTCAAACCCAACTTTATCACTTCCAGTTTGGCTTATATAAAAAATTTGCAACGTACCTCTTAGCTTTTTTAAAAAAAAACACTTAAGATTTTTAATTGCTTTTACCTATGTGTGTGTATATATCGATGTGTGCACTACTGTGTGTAAACTCCTGCATATATGAAGCTGCACTATCGTGTTTTTAATGAGTGCATAAAAACCCCAAACTGTTTTTTGTAAATATGAAAATTTGCTATATACATAATAGAAAAAAAGGTAGGCCTTAAAGGGATTGATTTGGTTCACTCATGCTATCTAGTGTAGGAACCTCCTCCGGGCCAGCTGGAGTTCAGGTCATGGCCGAGGAAATGGAGGTGAGTAAACTGCGAAACCAGCACACAGACACCGAGAGTAGGTGAAAAGCAGGCAGGCTGTGAGCTCCTGAAAAACTCTCTTTAATCAGGGAAAATAGGGACTTATATATATAATATATATCTATATATATTTATATCTATATCTATCTATCTATCTATCTATCTATCTATCTATCTATCTATCTATCTATCTATCTATCTATCTATCTGTCTGTCTGTCTCTGCCCCTCTAGGAACATGCCAAGTGTTGCTCATTGGCCTAGATCACTGACTCAGCTGTTGCCATGGTTAATTTCCGAGAATAGGTTAGACCTGTTCACCAGGAAAAGTGATAATCACACCGGTGTGCAGGTGCGTAACAGTCTACAATCCAGGACTCCCATCCCTTCCTTGTTCCACTCAGCCTTCTTCAGGGAAGAGCACCTTGGCCACCAAGTAAACACAGTTGATTCAGGCATTGTGATAAGACACACAGGAGTCTTGAGACCATCTTTCGTTTCCTAAGGAGGGAGGAACTGTTCTCAGGCAACCCTTGAATATTTGTCCTCCCATCTCAAAAACTGAGACTTGGACATGTGTCTGCTTACAGTGATCACTGGCAGAGGCCAGGGGTTCCCATGATAGGCTTAGGTAATTATTTGGGATGATGCCTGCTTTGGAGGATAAAATACATAGCTGTACATGTTGTATGGGACCAAACTGGGTGCCTCTATAGCGAGAAATCTCATTTGCCAAATCACCTCAATGAAATGCGGATGTTCGCCCTAGTTTCACTTCATGGAAAACACAAGCCTGCTGGAAATGAAAAAATCATACATAAATTCATTATGCATTTTCCACAAAACTTACCAAAATCTACTAGCTTCACTCCACCTTCAGTGGTCAACAGAATATTATTTCCCTTCACATCACGGTGGATGGTTTTGTTGTTATGCAAGTGCTGAAGTCCCTGGAAGACAGAATATGTATTATAATTCTTAGAGTATCAAAGAACTAGTTTTCAAATAATGCATTTATGTAGACTCAGTAACAAACACATCAGACAGAATCAAGGCTCAAATACTCCTTAATATTTCACACTGAGTTAGTCAAACCCAAGTGGATCGCTTCCAGTTTCAAGTGAATAAAAGTTCACAAAATACCCCTTAGCTTTAAAAAAAATCTTTAATTTTTTATTGCTTTCATCTATTTGTATGTATGCGTATGTGTGTATGTGTGCATTTCTCTGTGTGTGAATGCGTGTGTAGATCAGAAGACAACTTGTGGAAGTTGTTTCTTTCCTTCTACCATGAGTCCTGAGGGACTGAAGTCAGGTTATAGATATGGTGGCAGGCACCTTTAACCTCTTAGCCATCTCTCTGATCCTGCAAAGTCTTTAAAAACTGTGTTAATCCCAATAAAAGAAAACATTCTGCATGTTACTTATTTAAGGCAGTAGCAAATAAAAATCTAAGTACTTACTAGTAATAAATCATTTTCTATCTTTATCAAAATTAAGAAAATACTTAGACAATCAGAAGTCAGGAGTGTATTGATATGAGAAACAAGATTTCTAATAGTAAACATGTATTATCCCTGCTGAATGTCCAGGCTGCATAGCTTTTGAACCAATACATATTAATTGGTGAAATTAATTACAAGGTTAGTTATATTTTTCTAAAAATAGGATCCATATTTTACTTAGTTACATGTGCCTCATAGTTAATGCACAAAGAATTTAAACTGGCTTACCATCAGTGCCTCACGCAAGATATAGGCAATTATAGGCTCACTCATTCGTTCACCCCTCTTCAGAAATCCTTTCACAAGATCAGTCACAGATCCTCCATTGCACAGCTGAAAATGAGTATGTCAAGAAGGACATTAAAATGGATATGGCATTTTAAATTCTTACTGTAAAAGTTTTCTTTTTTTTTAAATTTATTTTGTATGTGTATGAGTGTACTGTCTGCACGTAGGTTTGTGTACCCGTGCCGTGCAATGCCACGGAGGTCAGAAGAGGGCGTCAGATTCCCCTGGAACTGGAGTTAAAGACAGTTCTCAGCCACCATGTGGGTGCTGGGGATCAAACGCGGGACCTCTGCAAGAGCAGTCGGCGCTCTTAACCACTAGGCCATCTCTCCAGCCCCCCCTCCCCGTTTTAAAATTTATTCTTGTATGTGTGTGAATGTACTGTTTGCATGAGGTTTGTGCACCCATGTCGTGCAAAGAAGAGGGTGTCGAATTCCCTTGGAACTGGAGTCAAAGATGGTTTTCAGCTGCCATGTGGGTGCTGGGGATTGAACCTGGGTCTTCTGCAAGAGCAGTCGGTGCTCTTAACCACTAGGCCATCTCTCCAGCCCAAGTTTAGTTAAAATGTTTCAAAAATTGTTGGAAGAACATGCATCGCTTGGTTTTCTGCCTTTGTGTTATTTCACTTAGTACAACACTCTCTAGATCCATCCATTTACCTGTGAACTTCTTAATTTCATTTTTTTTACTGCTGAGTAGTACTCCATTGTATACATGTACACAAGTTCATGTTAGATAATATGCAAATTGTAAGGGAGAAAAATCAATCAATAGTACAACCTAGCCCTAAAGCCAAATAACCATAATGAGCTGCACAGCAAACTACCTCTATTGGTGCAATAGTGGCACTGTTATTTGAGGGATAATCAGCAGCTCTCTAACTGGACTTGGAACCCTCTCAATGGGAGTGAGCTCATGAGGGCCAAATGCACAGGGCTGGAGAGGACATAGATCCCAGAGAAAACTATATCTGTGTCATAACTCTAGATAAATGAACTTTCTTACCAAAAGCTAAATATGGAATCTTATAGTTACAGACAAGCATACCATATACCACTCATCAAAGAAGCTTGTCCTTGCAACCAATGGAGGCTACTGTAGAATCCCACAACTGCTCAGACACAGAAAATATACATCTGAAAGACGCCCAATCCTACGAGACACATCTGCAGTTGAACCTCTACACCTAAGACTTGTGGAACATCACATAATGTGGGGCAGACAGAAAATGAGTGCACCCCTCAATTCTCACCAGTGAAGTTTCCTTACACAATAGAGTACAATGGCCACAACTGGCCAAGTTTCAAAGAATGGGAGGAGCCTCCAGAGTGTGTATCCCTGGATAGGACTACTATATTAAACCTCACTCATCCATGGCTCAGGGACCATTGTGGAAGAGGGGGCAGAAAGATTGTAAGAAAATAAGGTCAACAATTGACAAATGGGACTTTATTAAACTCAAGGGCTTCTGTACAGCAAAAGAAACAAAGAAATGAGGAGAAAACCCACAGAGTGGGAGGAAACTTTACCAGTGATACATCTGATAGAGCATTAACACCCAGAGTGTATAAACTACTCAAAAAACAAAGGAAGAAGAAAACAAANTATCCTTTCTTGTCATTTCTGTCCAGTATAGTACTACAACTCCTAGCCAGAGGAATTAAGCAAAAGGAAATAAAAGGTATCAAATTTGAAAATGACGAAGTTGACTTGTTTGTTTGCAGACAATCTTAATCTCATATATAGACAACCCCAAACCTAACGAAACCCTGGCAGAAGAAGAATCTTGCATAATCAATTTGCATCATACAAAATCAGCATACAGAACTCGATGACATTTGTAATCAGTAAGAAGAAATTGTCCAAAGAAGAATTGAATGAAAAAAAAAAAAACAGTTTGAATATACCAAGCAACAAACAATAAACAAAACAAAAATCAGATCAAAGCGAACCTTGGAATAAATTTAACCAAGAAGATAAAAGATCTGGGCATTAAAAACCCATAAAACATTGAAGATGACACAAATCAATGGAAAGATTATCACATTCATGGATTAGAAGAATTAATATTGTTAAAATGACTGGGTTGGAGAGAGGGTTCAGCTGTTAAGAGCACTGGCTGCTCTTACAGAGGATCAGGGTTCAATTCCCAGCACCCACTTCATGGCTAACAGCCATCAGTAACTCCAGTTCCAGGGAATCTGATAAACTTTTCTGACTTCTGTGGGCATTGCACACATGGGTGTACTTACATACATGGAGGCAATACACTCATACACATAAAAAGTTCAAATTCAGGGGCTGGAGTGATAGCCTAGCGGTTAAGAGTGCCGACTGTCCTTGAAGAGGACCCAGGTTCGATTCCCAGCACCCACATGGTGGCTGAGAACCGTCTGTAACTCCAATTCCAGGACAACTCCAGTTCCAGGGGAATCCAAGACCCTCTTCTGACCTCCGCGGCATTGCACGACACGGGTGCACAAACTTGCATGCAGACAGTACATTCATACACATACAGAAATAAATAAAATTAATTAAAAAAAAAGAAACTGAAAATGAGCCTACCACTTGACCCAGTCATACCATCCGCGGTATATACCCACAAGACTCATCCTATCGCAGTGATACATGCACATCTATGTTCATTGCAGCTCTCTTCACAACAGGGAAGAGCTGGAAGCAACCCAAGTGTCATCTCTCAATCGATGAGTGGATAGAGAAAACATAATATATCTACACAATGGAGTTCTATGCAGCGATAAAAAAGATGACATCATGAACTTCACAGGTAAATGGATGGAACTCGAAGTCATTATGCTAAGTGAAGTAACACAGCCCTTGAAAAACAAATGATGAATGGTAGCCCTCATTTGTGGATGCTAGCACCAAATCCCTAGTTGAGAGGCAAACTGAGTAAAGTTAATGTTATATTTATTTTTATCTGAAGGCAACTGCACTGTTATAATGTGAATCCTAGAATGGACTCTAGAATTAACCTACCACTTGTTTTCAGACTTTGTAATTTTGGTATATGGGTGGAGGGTATGTATTCATATTTCAGAGTAATATAAAATTAAAGGGAAAAATGTGAACTCCCAAACATAAAAAAGGAAACAGACTAGTTGAATGGATTGAAAAAGCAGAATCTATGTTTTTATTATCTACAAAAAACTCATCTCGCTTTCAATTGAATGGATGTAAAAAAAAATTCCAAGCAAATGACATTAAAAGTCAACAGGCGTTGTGATTCTATTTCTGAAAAAAACAAATTAAAATTAAAATTAATCAGAGATAAAGAAGGTGCCTTCTTTATTTTATTTATTTATTTTTGTCTTTTTGAGACAGGGTCTCCCTGTAGTCCCAGCTGTCCTAGAATTTGCTCTGTAGACCAGGCTGGCCTTGAACTCACAAAGATCTGCCTGCCTCTGCCTCCCAAATGCTAGTATTAAAGGCATGCACCAACATGCCCGGCTGGTCCCTTCATTCTTATATGACCAAGAAGTTATTTCAATCATGAGTAAGCAAACACGTACCAATCTTGAATGCACCCGATTTCATAAAAACAGTACTACTGGACTTCAAGATACAGACTAACCCCAACTCAGTACCTAAATACTTCAGTCTCTCTAATAGACAGGTAACTTGATAAAGAATAAACATAAACACCTGAGAAAAATGATATTTTACATTAAATGGACCCAACAGACATCTACAGAATATTCTACCCAAGCACCAATGTGTTCATACATCAGGCCATGGAAGTTTCTCTAAAATAGACCACATACTGAAACACAAAACAAACCTCAATAAATGCAAAAAGATGATGTATTTTATTGGACCACAAGGTAATTAAACTTAAATTCAACATCATAGGAAGCTCTAGTAACTACATGAACTCATGGAGGTTAAGCGACAGACTCTTGAGTGACGAATGGGTTAAAGTAGACATCAAGAAAGAAATAAAAGTATTCCTGGAATTAAATGAAAATGATAATACAACAAAATAAAATCTCTGGGAAACATTAAAAGCAATCCTAAAAAGGAAAGTTTATAGTTCTAAATGCCTATACTAAAAAATAAGAATGTGCACAAATAAATGACTTAATGGTACAAGGATCTGGAAAAGCAGTAACAAACCAAACTCAAACCCAGCAGATAAGAAGAATTAATAAAAATCAGAGCAGAAAGCAATGAAATAGAAACAAAGAAAGTAATACAAAGAATTAACCGATCTAAGAGCTGGTACTTTAAAAAAGACAAAGGAGATAGACCTTTAGCCCTGGTAACTAACAGAAAGAAAGAGCAAGTCCAAATGAACAAGTCAGGATGAAAGGGGAAACATCACAAGAGATGGCCAAAAGATCAAGAGCATTGTAAGTGAATACTTAAAAAATTTTTTTTATTTATTTTTGTATGTGTATGAGTGTACTGTCTGCATGTAGGTTTGTGTACCCGTGTCGTGCAATGCCTCAGAGGTCAGAAGAGGGTGTCAGATTCCCCTGGGACTGGAGCTAAAGACGGTTCTCAGCCGCCATGTGGGTGCTGGGGATTGAACTCAGGTCCTCTGTAAGATCAGTCGGCGCTCTTAACCGCTAGACCATCTCTCCAGCCTGTAAGTGAATACTTTAAAAAAAACCTATACTCGGGGCTGGAGAGATGGCCTAGCGGTTAGGAGCACCGACTGCTCTTACAGAGGATCTGGGTTCGATCCCCAGCACCCACATGGCGGCTGAGAACCATCTTTAACTCCAGTTCCAGGAGAACTCCAGTTCCAGGGGAATCCGACACCCTCTTCTGACCTCCGCGGCATTGCACGACACGGGTGCACAGACCTACATGTAGACAGTACATTCATACACATAAATAAAAGAAAAAAACCTATACTCTATTAAACTAGAGAATCTAAAAGAAATGGATATTTTTCTAAATTCAATGGAACCCCAAATTTAAACCAATATATGAACAACCTAAACAGACCCATAACAAATAAGGAAATAGAAGCAGTAATACAAAGCTTCCTTAATAAAAAATTTACAGGCACAGATGGATTCACAACAGAATTTTACCAGCTCTTCAAACAAAATCTATAACCAATGCTACTTAAATTATTTGAAAATATAGAAACAGAGGGAGAATTCCCAGATTCCTATGAACCCAGTATCACTCTAATACCCAAACCACATAAAGATTGGAAAAGAAAAGAAACTGTACATCCATATCCCTCATGAAAATAGGTGCAAACATTCTCAACAAAATACTCAAATTTCATATAGACAAACATCAAAAAAGATCATCCACCACAATCAAATTGGCTTTATTCCAGAGATGCAGGAATGAATGGTTCAATGTACGTAAGTCAATAAATGTATTAAATCATATAAATGGACTTAAAGACAAAAATCACATGATCCTATCAAAGACACAGCAAAAAGTTTTTAAGAAAATTCCACACGGATTCATGATACAAATACTAGAGAGAATAGGACTAAGGATATATACAACAAAAGTGAAACATTTCCATTAAAATCAAACTAGACAAGTCTTTCTACTAATCCGACTCCTTTTCATTATATTGCTTGAAACTCTAATTAGAGCAATAAGAGAAAAGAAAATGAAAAGTGTACTAATTGGAGATGAAAAAGTCAAATTATCCTTATTTTGGAGAGGAAACATAGGAGATTCCGAAACTTCCACCGGAAACCTTCTAAAAATGATCAACATGTTTAGCAAAGTGGCAGGGTATAAAATCAATTTACATAAATCAGTAGACTTTCTATATACCTATAACAAGCAATCAGTTCATGAAAACATTCAGATTCACAATAGCCTTAAAAAATATCTAGGAGTAAACCTAACCAAAAATATTAAAGACCTCTACAACGAAAACTTTAAATTTTTTCAGAAAGAGATTGAGGAAGACACAAGGAGATGGGTTGGTAGAATTAATATTGTGAAAATGACCATCCTACCAAAAGTAATTTATAGATTCAATACAATGCCAATCAAAATCCCCATGACATTCTTCACAGAAATAGAAAAAAAATTCATCCTTAACTTCATATGGAATCATAAAGACCCTGGATAGCTTAAGCAACTGCTGTAGTTTGTCTTCCATTGCTGTGACAAAACACTCTGACCAACACCAACTTGGGGAGGAAAGGGTTTATTCAGCTTACGTCTCCTGGGTCACAGTTCATCACTTAGGGAGCCCAAGGCAGGAACTCAGGGCAGGAACCTGGAGTCAGGAACTGAAGCACAGGCCATGGAGGAATGCTGTTCACTGGCTTGCTTACTCCCCTGGCCCATGGTCAGCCTGCCCTCTTATACTGTACACAACAACCTGCCCAGGGTGGCACCACTCATTGTGGGCTGGGCCCTCCCACACTGTTCGACCATCAAGACAATATTCCACAGATGTGGCCACAGGCCAATCCAATGGAGCCAATTCCCCAACTGAGGCTCCCTCAACCCAGGTGTGTCAAGTTGACACTAAAGCTATCCAGCACAGCAACACTGAGCACAAAGAGGAGTGCTGAAAGGGGGGGGTGTGTGTTACTGTACCAGATCTCAAAGTACATTACAGAGCTATAGTCATAAAACAGCATGGTACTTGCACAAAAACAGACATGTAGATCAATGGAACCAAACAGAAGACCCAAACATGAGTGCATGTCAGTCACCTGACATTCAACAAAGGTGCCAAGAACACACACTTGAGGAAATACAGCATTTTCAACAAATGGTGTTGGAAAAACTGGATCTCCACATGTAAAAGAGTGAAATTAGACCTATGTCTATTACCCTGCACAAAAGTCAACCCCAGACTAATCAAAGACCTGAATTGATAGAAAAAGAAATTTATATCTTATACTGTACAAAATATAGGTAAAGGAACAGACTTTCTAAATCTGGCATCAGTCCCTCAGGAATTAAGATCAACAATTGACCACTAGGATCTCATTAAACTAAAAGCTTCTGTACAACAAAAGAAACAACCAATCAAGTGATAAGGCAGCCCACGGAATGGGAGAAAGCTTTCATCAGCTATATATCTGGCAGAGGATTAGAATCTAGAATACACAAGAGCTCAAAAAAATAATCTATAAAACAAATAATCAAATCGAAAACAGGCTTCTTGTTGCAACAAACAGAGACTATTACAGAATTCCACAACTGATCACATGCAGAGAATAAGTATCTGTGGGATGCCCAGCCCAAAGGGACAACTTACAATGCAATCCATACCTAAGGCTCATGAAAGGGCAGAACAGGGGGCTGAAAGAATATTAACGTATCTCTCAACTCTCACCAGCGAAACTTACTCATGCAACAGATGGGTGATTAACTCAGAAAGTCACAACTGGAGAAAAAGACTACAGAGTTCTTTTCCCTGGAGAGGACATCTACAGCAAACCTCTGCAGCCCAGGGCTCAGGGGCCATTGCAGAAGAGGGGGTTGAAAGATTTTAAGAGCCAAGGAGAGAAATAGAGTTTTCAGGTGGCTGGAGTATGAACTTTCAGGTTGCTTACAGGAACTATCAGCAATGGTGACAGCATGCACAGACTCATGCAAGCTCAAACCAGACAAAAACCCAGCATAGAAGTGATGAACTGTGTAAGAAGCCCCAGCCTTAGCTGAGAAACTAGTGGCAACTGTCACTGCTGGGTGAGGGAGAGTTGGTTTTCTTTAAGGGAATGATGCTCGACAAATTAACCAGGCCCCAGTGGATTGACTTACATTGAGGGACATCTGGGGATATAAACTTGCCTTGATAGGACTTAACATATAGGAAAGAATTTATTAAATCCAGTAGGGAATTTGGGGGGAAAGCAGATAAGGGAGGTGGGGTTCTAAATATGGTCAAGAATATGAAATTTGCAAAACTTCAGTTTAAAAAAGAAGAGTTGTTGCAATGGAAATGAAGGATGAGGAGAGAGGGGGCAGGAAGAAGGGGAAAGGGCTCAGCTGCTGTCAGGCTCTGGGAAAGCAGCAGAACTGCTACAGAACAAAAGTTTCACAGGGTGTGTCTTGGAGGATTAAAGGTTCGAATTGCTTGTCCTAAATCAGCTTTACAGTGTTTGACAGAAAAGACTGATATTTGATGTTTCTTAATAAGATCGCAAATAAAACTTTAGAAACAATTTAGAATATTATGTTCCTGTGCTCCGTAGCATCTTCCCTTTCTGTGTGTACCCAAAGCAGGGAGGGGCGAAACAGAAAAGAAAAGGATTGACCATGGCAGGGGAACAGCTTAATATTTGGGATCTCCAAATGAAGGAAATGAAATCCCACAGATACAGGTACAGGAAAGGACCAGCATTGACAGATCAATGAGTGTGAGAGGAGAGGTCCCTGGGCGAATGGTCATGGACATGAAGTGTCCCTTGATTCTGATGCCAGAAACTATGGACTCCCTGCAGCCTTGCCTTCTTCCGAGGCTCCTGTCTGTGGTCTTTGCTCCAGCCCTGCCTTCTTCTGAGGCTCTTTTGTGGTCTTTGCTCCAGCCCTGCCTTCTTCTGAGGCTCCTGTCTGTGGTCTTTGCTCCAGCCCTGCCTTCTTCTGAGGCTCCTGTCTGTGGTCTTTGCTCCAGCCCTGCCTTCTTCTGAGGCTCCTGTCTGTGGTCTTTGCTCCAGCCCTGATGTACTGAACCTCATTTCTCACCTGCCTTTGCCCTACTGCAGTGCCTGGGAACTCACAGCCACCATTTTTCTGACCCTTTCCCAAGTCAAGCATAGCTAAGAAGAAAAGGAGTAAATGTAATCTGCCGTTAGCATTCTGGTTTGCAATGCTGAATGAATTTTCTCCAACGTTTTTCTAAATTAAATGTGCCTGGGCAGTTGAACACCTCTGGCCCATTATGGATTAGATAATAGCAGCCAAGATGTATTGAGCATTGACTTGGTGCTGGGCACCTTTCTAGCACATTCATGTGAATTACCCTGACAGTTCACCATTTTCTGATGTACATATCATCATCTCTATATTAAAGATGAAGAAGCAGAAGTATACTCATAATGTGTCTTGCTACAGTCAAGGAAAACTCCTTCCAGCTTATACAGGAATCAGTTCAGCCTAGCATTGCGAGGCCTGTGTTTCTTCTGACAGGAAGGACCCTCTTCTGGCTGGATAAATGAAGGGGCTGCCGTAGATGCACCATATAGGCTCAGACTGCCTCCGTTACAGGCTTCTGAGACTGGCCCACAAAATTATTTTCAAATGACAAAAGGGAAGCAAGTCTTTTAAAAGGCTAAGCAACTCCTTTAAAAAGATGCAGGCATTAGACAAGTTTGAAACCTTCTAAAACTCATTGCTGGAGACTATATTTTTTTCCTTTCCTTTTCTCTGCAAATCACAACCCTCTCTGGCTGCCCCCTCTGTGGTTGAATAATGTAAAGAAATGCAAATGCTATCCCAAGAAAATGGAGTCACTTAGATGACACTTACCAACAGAGGAAGGGAGGGAGTGAGGAAGGGGAGGGGGAAGGAAGGTTCAATTGGGGAGTCCCTGAGCATCCCCATGACCAAAGACTCAGAACCACAAACCTGCACTGAGGTCACAACTTCATGCAAAATTTCTTTTTATAACTGCCTGCTCAGGCTCAGACTGATGTTTCTCCTGTTGTTAATCACACAATTATTATTTCAAAGCATTTTCTGGGATCTCTCCTCTGTCTTTAGAAGACCCTGCTTGTCTCGTCCTCTCTGAATAAGCCTGTAGCTTACTATGGCACATGCATTTCCATTGTACCCTCCATTATTCTCAAATAAATGTCAGTATTTGGAGAAAAATCTCTGGCTCGTTGTTTTATTTAGGTTGTTGGGAAAGTCCACAGTCTGGCTTCTTTAAGCATTATGAATTTTGGATTCCTTTATGTGGTTCACATTTGTTTTCTGGTTTTTTTTTTTTTTTTGTCTTTTAAGACAGAGTCTTCCCGTAGCCACAGCTGACTGGCCTTGATCTCACAGAGATCCACCTGCCTCTGCCTCCTGAAAGTTGGGACCATGGCTGACTCTGTATATTCCTTTTTCCAATGCTGTTTTTTTAATCATTATTATTTTTAATTTATTTTTGTATGTGTATGAATGCACTGTCTGCATGTAGGTTTGTACACCAGTGTCGTGCAATGCCGCAGAGGTCAGAAGAGGGCCTCGGATTCCCCTGGAACTGGAGTTCTCCTGGAATTGGAGTTACAGACAGTTCTTAGCCATCATGTGGGTGCTGGGGGTTGAACCCAGGTCCTCTGCAAGAGCAGTCGGTGCTCTCAAGCGCTAGGCTATCTCTCCAGCCCCTCCAATGCTGTTTTAATCTTAATTTGTCTTCTTTTTTAATGTTGACTATTCCATTGGATGGAGGGCTACTATTCATCTACTCTGTAAATGAAGGCTATACAGAGCTGTTTCCAGTTTAAGGGGAATTATAAGTTTGGCAAACACCACTGTTTAAGAGTTGATGACAGTGACAGTTTTCATTACTCTTGGCTAAGTCCCTGGAAGGGAATTGCTGAATCTTATCCATATAACCCAAAGACAGAAGCCTACAGTAAACTGTGGACTTCAGTTAATAGCAATATATTATTACTGGCTATAAATGACAGCAAATGTCCCCACTAATGCCAGATGTCAGTCATAGAGGAAGTGGGGGTAATGGGGTTTATTGGGACTTTCTGCATTTTCAGTAAATCTTTCTGCAGACCTATAACTGCCTGCACAACGAAAGCAGGTCACTAAACAAGCAATCAATCAAATGAAACCTATTTAATAATAATAATAATATGCAAAGAAACCCTGACGCAACGAAGGACCAGACATAATTCACACAAGCTCTGTAAAAATGAAGGGCGTGCGCCACCACGCCTGGCTTTTTTTTCATCTGTTACTTTTTTTATCTTATTTTTTATTCTTTTGGCAGATTATTTATACATTGACAAGTGACATGGTTTTAGTAGTTTGCCACCATAGTACCTTTTTCATCTCCCCATTCCATGTGAACCCCTCTTCTTCCTAACAAGCCACCTAATACTTTTTTATGTCTTTTATTTTATATATATAGTATATATATATATTATCTTATTATTTGTTGTTTTTGTGGTTTTTTTTTTTTGTTTTGTCTTTTTGAGACAGGGTCTTCCTGTAGCTCTGGCTGTCCTGGAACTCACTCTGTAGACCAGGCTGGCATCGAACTCACAGAGATCCGCATGCCTCTGCCTCCTAAGTGCTAGGATTAAAGGTGTGCGCCACCACGCCCAGCATTTATTTATTTCTGTATGTGTATCAATGTACTGTCTGCATGCAAGTTTGTGCACCCGTGTCATGCAATGACGCGGAGGTCAGAAGAGGGTGTCGGATATCCCTGGAACTGGAGTTCTCCTGGAATTGGAGTTTCAGACGGTTCTCGGCCGCCATGTGGGTGCTGGGGATCAAACTCGGGTCCTCTGCAAGAGCGGTCGGCGCTGTTAACCACTAGGCCATCTCTCCAGCCCCTTATATATATTTTTAATCGCCTTTATAAAAGGAAATTTTATTGTTAATTATTTACCTTAATAGTCTCAGAAAGAACAGATTAGCTCAGTCCAACATGATTTGCAGTTGGCAAAATCTAGTGAAGCAAGCAAGAAGGAGTGCTGCACCTAGCCCAGCGCGGCCTGTCAGAAACCAAAAGTGTTCTCTCCACTGTAGGCCACGTAGAAATTATACCAAGTTCATTATCTTCTTTTTTAAAAAAATGTATTTTATTATTTATTTATTTATTTATTTATTTATTTATTTGTGTGTGTGTATGAGTCTATTGCTTGCATGCATGTAAGTGCACTCCTGTCCTACAATGTTCAGGAAAGTCAGAAGAGGGCATTGGATCCCCTTGAACTGGAGTTATAGATGGTTGTTAGCTGCCATGTGGGTGCTGGGAATCGAGCCTGGGTCCCCTGCAAGAGCAGCCAGTGCTCTTAACTGCTGAGCCATCTCTCCAGCCTCTCAGATCTTCTTTTTGTGTGTGTCTCACTTAGTTTAATTAGAGTTGCTTGAATGAACGATGGGGTGGGGATTATTTACTAAAGCACAGACAACTTACCAGTGACTCCCCCACTAAAGAAAATGACAGCCCTCTCCCAGAAACCATTAGCTGCCAATAGACCTTCAGAAGTCTGTACACTTTTACAGAAGTAACATCCTGACCCAGGAAATATTCTCCACATGAGAAGCACATATAATATTTCTCAGAATAGAAATTACAATTAAAATGAATTTTAGAAGAATCACAATTTATTCTTTTATAGCTACAAATGTTTGGTACATTCAAAGAACTGAGACAGGCATTAAAGTACATCAAAGTGACAAGGACAGCTGCTTAAAGAGGTTGAAGATACAGTCAGAGCTGAGGTTTCCAAGGAGGAGAGAGTCTGCTCTTGGATCTCCTCACAATGCTTACAGGTACTATTTATCATCAAGGCAAGGAAGCTGTTACTGAGACCTAGATGTTAGGGTTGTTGCCAACTATCCCAGAACTCAGAGGAATAGCCCTCCATGGTACAGAAACCAATTTCTTAGACTAATGTTAGGTACTGACTATAACATGTGGATAAGAGATGCACATGAAAGGTGTTGTACCACCTCAGAGGCTGGAAAACCAGGAGAGTGTTGTCATGCATTCACAAGGGCTTCCTTTCAGTCAGGGTGGCATATCTACTTTTGTTGTGATCTCCTATGAAATACAGAACCGTACTGTGGTGGGGAGGGGAATTTAGTTTTCTCAGTTTTTTTTCTTTATATCCTGTCTTTTCTTTATTGGAATACCCAGGCTTTACTCTCAACATATAATATTTTGTTACACTCACAAGATAGAATAGAAATTAAGTAATGTATTTAGGACTTACTTAAGCTCACCAATCTTTTAAAAACAAGTGTGTATATTTGAAGTCAAGCAGGAGAGTTCTTAATGGTAAATAAGGAAAAATACTATCCACTCTTGTAAATATAAATAATATCCTCAAATAGTGCAGGGGTCATCAAGTCAATACGCAGGGCAGGAGACAGGGAACACCTCTGTTCAGACACTAAATGAGATTTCCAGCAATGCTCAGTATAAGCCGTTCTCCTCGGAAAGATGAATTAAAACCACACAAGAATGTGAGATGAAAGTCATGACTACTGTCTAATAATTCTATGAACCATCATTGATGATGAAAAATTATTTCATAATCTTCTATCTTACAGATCTGATGAAACAACATAAAAAAAGTCACCCATCTTTCCAGGCAATAAAATAACAACCAGGAGGCCACAACCACAGTCTGAACATCCCAAATGACTAACCACAATTACTGAGATGTTGAAGCTTCACTGCTAACTTGAGATTAGTGTCCCATAGAAGACAAACTTCAGGGGGTGTCAATGAGGATACTTTCAGAGAGGGTTAACTAAGAAGAGAGACTGACCCCAATGTGAGCAACCCCTACTATCTATGGACTGCAGTCCCAGACTGAATAAAAAGAAAGCTGGCTGTGCCATAAGCTGAATGGCTGAGGGCCGATCTTCAACCTAAACCCGCTCACAGTTGACTGCACAGGGTGGGACCTGGAAGGTCTCCATCCAACCCCATGATAGCTTACCAGGATGGTGATTTGATAGACCTCCATCCAGCCCACTAACCACAACACTCAGAATCCAGGCCTGCTTCAGCCCATATGAGGCAAAAATTGATGGCTGGGAATTCTGTAGTGATGTTATTGGAGAATTCGATTTATTGCCCTCTGCCACTCAATTTTATAGGCAAATGAATGTCAGCTCGCCAGAGCAATCACAGACCTCCGGTTCTGAGCCACTGCACTCTGCTGCTCCGCCTAGCATCTGTGCCTGGGCCATGTTGCTCCCTCTTGGGCAGGGTCAGAGTAATCAACATCCTCAGACCCACCAGTGCCCGGAGGGATCTAAAGCTGAGAACTCGCCCCTAATTCAAACTGGATCTACCCACAATATAGTATGCTTGAAAATATCAGGAGATTTATTTTTTGTATACCTCTACTATACTATTAAATATTATGAAAAATATTTATAGTAGAAAAACCAGGTATGGTTGTAAAAACAAACAGACCAACGGACAGACCAGCCAGCAAGCAAGCAAGCAAGCAAGCAGCAAACACAGAACCTACCAACCAACCAACCAACCAGTCATAATGAAAACTATACAGAATTACAGAGAAGGTAACATTGAAATCAGATAGACCCTCCCCATTTGGCCCCTCAGATACAGAGATCTCTTCCATGGTGTCTCATAGCAGGTTTCTTGTGACTCCGGTTCCAACAAGTTAAACAGTGAGCGTGAAAACACAGAGAAGGGAAAGCCTTGCCCTTTGAGATTAAGATAGGACTATCACAAAACCGAAACCCATGTCTGACACATGTTTTACTACTGGGGCTATAGAACCTGTGGGCTAGATAGTATCATGTCAGCCTAGAAGAGAAGTGACTACTATTTATTCTGAAAAAATGGACAGATATTAAAGTGACTCCTAATGACATGTCCTTATACCCAAGGATTAGTGCATCTCGCTCTCAAAAACCCTCAAATCAGAGAAGCTTCTTTTTCAGAGGATGGTGATGAACCAGAGACTCACAACATAGAAATTTAAGAATAAGAATATCACAAAAAACAAAAAAGTCCATTCTCACTCAAAGCTCAGGGGTCATCACACAAGAGGGGTGGAAAGGAATTGTAAGAGTCAGAGGGGGTGAAAGACTATAAGGAAACATATTTTTATGTATAATTAACATATGCACAGACGAAACTTAAACATTGTGAAGCATGCACAAAAACCATGCAACCGCAAGCCAGACAAAAGCCCAGAAAAAAGGCCACAGGCTGGGTATCTCAGTAGTCCTCCATCTCATTGAAGGTCGGGAGGATTCTCGGAGAGACATGAGTCCTCAGTCCCCATATTGGAAGGTTACAAGGCTGTGTCTCATATCTTTGAGGCATGTAAAAACGGTTGCAGCCACAGAGTAAGGTACCTCCAGTAAGAATTGAAGACAAGAACAACAACGTAACTCTCTTTTTTCCTTTTTTTTTTTTTTACTAATATCTGCAAGTTCTATGTCTGTAGTAGTTTCTCTAGTCTTAATGATTATTTATATCTGGTTGTGAGCTTTGCCCATTTGGATCATTAGGTGAGAGGCAGGGGGCGGGGGAGGCGGGAGGGGGGGGGGAGGGGGGGGGGGCGAGGCCCAGATGTAACCTAGTTTTTGTTTTATTCAAGGTCAGCTAAAACATTTAAGGGGATTTCAACCTCATCAGAATACAGACTGCAATTACTCAACTACCTGGGCTGTATCATACAACACACACGAGAGGCTGAGGGGGGATCTAGGACGGGACGCGTGCTTACTAGGACTTCATTTGGGGGGACCAGGGAGGGAAAGACCCCAGTGTGGAGCAAAAGTGCAGGATTGATGGTTTTTTGGGCTTGCTAAGGAGGAACTTCGGAGCACTTCCTTAAGGAAAACAGATATCTTTTAGCCAAAAAAAAAAAAAAAAAAAAAAAATCTCCAACTCAAGTGACATGTGTATTTCTGGAATGTATGGTATGTAGGTCTTTAATGTATTTCTCTAATGTATACTTAGACTCCCAGTTTGGCGACACCCCCCCCCCCACCAAGCCCTGCAACCCCCACCACCTCTGGACAGCCTTAGCACCCCGATGCCGGGCAATGTCTGGCAGCGTGCCGAGACTCAGTTGGGGTTGGAGGCATGGAAAGGGAAGCAACTCTAGGTTTGATTGCGCCATGCCTGTATCTGCCCCTCCTGGCAACCGTTATAATAACCATAAAAAGAAGCTAGCCTAGAGGCGGGAGGTTATCATAAGGTTCCATCTCTAACTGAAGAGCTATTGGCAATCTATAGATG
Organism: Rhizomys pruinosus; assembly: GCA_009823505.1. Classification (NCBI taxonomy): domain Eukaryota; kingdom Metazoa; phylum Chordata; class Mammalia; order Rodentia; family Spalacidae; genus Rhizomys; species Rhizomys pruinosus. The sequence goes on along the minus strand of VZQC01006319.1, from coordinate 279,708 downwards.
CTGGGAGAGGGAGAGTCGGTTATCTTTGTAGATGCGGCCCGTGGGGCTATCCATGGTCCAGCAGTTCTTACTATACCCAGGCACATATTGGCAGCAAAAGCACTAGGTAGATTTGGTGGGTAATAGAAAAAGGAAGACAGGAAATAGGGAGGAATAGGTTGTAGGGATATGGGGGACTGGGAGGGAGGCGAAATAGGGGGGGGAACGGGGGGAGCTCAAGCAATATTATAGTTATGTTATGGAAGTTTTCTCAACATAAAAATAATAAATAGTGAAATGCACTAGTTTTACATGAGGCTTTATAAAGTTTAAAAGAAGCAGCAATACACCTGACTTGCTAGAATTTCCTTCCATTTTAATACACTTTTTTTAAAGGTCAACTTGAGACTCACAAGTTTTATCTATTCATTTCATTGGTTAAGTTACAATAAGAAAAAAAAACCCAACTAGTTTTTTTTTTGGTGGTAAACTCTTAAAAGACTAGAGAGCCACACTGGCTACTCTTGAAAAGGACCCAGGTTCAGTTCCCAGAACCCAATGGCAGCTAATCCAAGGAGACCTAAAACTCTCTTTCCTGACCATAACCATTGAAACACTAGGTGGTACTTACATACAGGCGGTAAAACACTTATACGAAAGAAATAAACGGGTGTTGGTTTGGCCTTTAACCACAGCATCAGGAAGCAAAAGGCAGGGGGTCCATCTGTGGGATCGAAGGCCTGGACGACATAGCCAGATTCCAGGCCACTGAGGCCGTCAGAGGTCGTCTCGTAAATAAAAATAAAAATTGCAAAATAAAACAAATAAAAAAAAAATTACCAGGTATGGTGGCACATGATCTCTGTAAATTTGAGGCCACAGCCTGGTCTACATAGTAAGTTCCAGGCCAGCTAGGGTTACAGGGAGACCCTAAGCTCAAAAACAAACAAACATACAAACAAAGAAACAAACATGGCCCTACCTAACCCAATCAACACATTTTTCATGCAAAAAAATTCAGTTCTCTGACTGTTGTGCCTAAGCAAGTTTAGGAATGCAAAAAGCTTTTGTTTTGTGAAATGAAACTTAAAAATTAAGTCAAAGGGAAAACAAGAGAACACATAAACTATGGAAATTACCAAGTAACCATGGGAACAAGAATCAACACAATGACTTTGTGGCTGAAACAATCTTTCTCAAAGAACCTTCAAGTACAATCAATCATCTCAGCACAAACTCTGACTCCTAGCTGACAATTAGTGAGAGTTCAAATATCTTGATGAAATTTACTTTTGCTCCATAATATAAATGCCACTCCTATGAAGCACACAAAGTAAACCTAAAAGTGAAATATGACAGTGATTAGTGAATAAAAGGGCAACATGTAGATATTCTTTACTTAGATGACAGATCATCAAAGATGAGATGGCCTTTCGTGTGTGTTTAGAGCCATCGCATCCAGGCAAATGAATGACGGCATATGTCAGCTAAGCAATTTTATGTCACCAAGATAGACTGAAAGAGAATTCACATTAGGAGACTAAAAATCTCAAAAGTATAGCTTTACAATATATGCTAAAATAGAACCTTGATATTCTTTACTCAAACAAAACTGAAGAGTAATTTTTCCTAAATCAGAGCTACGTTAATAGACAGAATAGCAGTGGAAATGTGTTCTCAACCCTAGCCACACACAGTACAAAATCCAAATAACCCGAGACAAAAGGAAGATCATTCCCCCAAGCAACGCTGAGCCAACCTCCAAAGACAGCTTTACAGCCCTTTGCTGTTGTTACTCTTAGGAGGGAAAATGAGATTTTTCCAGAANAGTGTCCCATAGAAGACAAACTTCAGGGGGTGTCAATGAGGATACTTTCAGAGAGGGTTAACTAAGAAGAGAGACTGACCCCAATGTGAGCAACCCCTACTATCTATGGACTGCAGTCCCAGACTGAATAAAAGAAAGCTGGCTGTGGCCATAAGACTGAATGGCTGAGAGGCCTATCATTCAACTAACACCCGACTCACAGTTGACTGCACAGTGTGGTGACCTGAAGGTCTCCACCACCCCATGATAGCTTACCAGGATGGTGATTTGATAGACCTCCATCCAGCCCACTAACCACGACACTCGAAATCTAGGCCTGCTTCAGCCCATATGATGAAAAATAACGATGCTGGGAATCTGTAGTGATGTATTGGTAGATATTCGCTTTATTGCCTGCTGTCACTCAATTTTATAGCAAATGAGTCAGCTCCCAGAGCAATCAAGACCTCCGTTCTGGCCCACTGCCTCTGGCTGCCCGACCTAGCAATCTGGTGCCTGGCCAATGTTTGCTCCCTCTTGGGGCAGGGTCAGAGGAATCAAATCTAGACCTCACATGCCCGGAGGGGATCTAGCTGAGAACTGGCCCCTAGATTCAAACTGGATCTCCCACAATATAGTATGCTTGAAAATATCAGGAGATTTATTTTTTGTATACCTCTACTATACTATTAAATATTATGAAAAATATTTACTCAGTTAGAAACACCCGGTATGGTTGTAACACAACACAGACCAACGGACAGACCAGCAGCAAGCAAGCAAGCAAGCAAGCCAGCAACACAGAACCCTACCAACCAACCAACCAACCAGGTCATAAATGAAAACTATACAGAATACAGAGAAGGTAACATTGAATCAGATAGACCCTCCCCCATTTTGGCCCCTCAGATAACAGAGATCCTTCCATGGTGTCTCATAGCAGGTTTCTTGTGACTCCGGTTCCAACAAGTTTCAACAGTGAGACGTGAAAACACAGAGAAGGGGAAATGCCTTGCCCTTTGAGATTTAAGATAGGACTTCACAAAACGAGAACCCATGTCTGACACATGTTACTTGGGGCTATAGACCTGTGGCTAGATAGGTCATCAGGCCTAGGAGAGAAGTGACTACTATTATTCTGAAAAATGGACAGAATATTAAAGTGACTCCTAATGACATGTCCTTATACCCAAGGATTAGTGCATGCCTCAAAACCCTCATCAGTAGAAGCTTCTTTTTCAGAGATGGTGATGTACCAGAGACTCACAACTAGTAGAAATTTAAGAATAAGAATATCACAAAACAAAAGCCTTCTCACTCAAAGCTCAGGGGTCATCACACAAGAGGGGTGGAAAGAATTGTAAAGAGTCGAGGGGTGAAAGACTATAAGGAAACAGTATTTTATGGTATAATTACATAGTGCACAGACGAAACTTAACAATTGTGAAGCATGCACAAAACCATGCAACGCAAGCCAGACAAAAGCCCAGAAAATGCCACAGGCTGGGTATCTCAGTAGTCCTCCATCTGCATTGAAGGTCTGGAGGATCTCGGAGAGAACATGAGTCCTCAGTCCATGATTGGAAGGTTACAAGGCTGGTCTCATGTCTTTGAGGATGTAAAAACGGTTGCAGCCACAGAGTAGAGTACCTCCAGTAAGAATTGAAGACAGAACAACAACAGTAACTCTCTTTTTTCCTTGTTTTTTTTTTTTACTAATATCTCAAGTTCTATGTCTGTAGTAGTTTCTCTAGTCTGAAGATTATTTATATCTGGTTGATGTACTTGTGCATTCTGGATCCTTAGGTAGAGGCAGGGGGGGGGATGCGGTTAGGGGGGGAGGGGGGGGCGTAGGCTAGCCAGATTAACCTAAGTTTTTGTTTTTCAAAGGTCAGCTAAACATGTTAAGGGGATTTCAACCTCATCAGAATACAGACTGCCATTACTTGGACTACCTGGGCTGTATCAACAACCCGAGGGCTCAGTGGGGGATCAGACAGGGACGCGTGCTTACTAGGACTTCATGTGGGGGGACACGGGAGGGAAAGACCCCAGTGGTGGAGCAAAAGTGCAGGATGAATGGTTGTTTTGGGTGCTCAAGGAGGAACTTCGGAGCACTTCCTAAGGAAAACAGAATCTTTTTAGAAAAAAAAAAAAAAAATCTCCAACTCAAGTGATATGTGTATGTATCGAGTATGTATGGTATGTAGGTTTTATGTATTTCTCTAATGTATACTGAGACATCACAAGTTGGCGACACCCCCAACAACAACAAGCAACTGCAACCCACAAACCTCTGGAAGCACTTAGCACCCAAAGATGCCAGGGCAATGTCATGGCAGCAGTGCCGAAGACTCAGTGGGGTTGGGAGGCATGGAAAGGGAAGCAACTCTAAAGGTTTGATTGGCATGCTTATTCCCTACCATGGAACAAGTTTAATAACATAAAAAGAAATACTCTAGAGGCGGGAGGTAGTCATAAGTTCCATCTCTAAGCTGAAGAGCTATTGGCAATCTATAGATGCTGGAGAGGGAGAGTCGGTTATCTTTTGTAGATGCGGCCCGTGGGGCTATCCATGGTCCAGCAGTTCTTACTATACCCAGGCACATATTGGCAGCAAACCTAGGTAGATTTGGTGGGTAATAGAAAAAGAAGACAGGAAATAGGGAGGGAATAGTTGTAGGGATATGGGGGACTGGGAGGGAGCGAAATAGGGGGTGGCGGGGGACTTGCTCAAAGCAATATTATATTATGTATGGAATTATTCTCAACAAAAATAATAAATAGTGAAATGCACTAGTTTTTACATGTAGTGCTTTATAAGTTTAAAAGAAGTCAGCATACACCTGACTTGCTAGAATTTCCTCATTTTAATAACTTTTAGTCAACTTGAGACTCACAAGTTTTATCTATTCATTTCATTGGTTAAGTTACAATAAGAAAAAAAAACCCAACTATTTTTTTTTTTGTAAACTCTTAAAAGACTAGAGAGCCACACTGGCTACTCTTGAAAAGGACCCAGGTTTCAGTTCCCAGAACCCAATGGCAGCTAATCCAAGGAGACCTAAAACTCTCTTCCTGACCATAACCATTGAACACGTAGGTGTACTTACATACATGCGGTAAAACACTTATACGAAAGAAATAAACGGGTGTTGGTTTGGCCTTTAACCACAGCATCAGGAAGCAAAAGGCAGGGGGTCCATCTGTGGGATCGAAGGCCTGGACGACATAGCCAGATTCCAGGCCACTGAGGCCGTCAGAGGTCGTCTCGTAAATAAAAATAAAAATTGCAAAATAAAACAAATAAAAAAAAAATTACCAGGTATGGTGGCACATGATCTCTGTAAATTTGAGGCCACAGCCTGGTCTACATAGTAAGTTCCAGGCCAGCTAGGGTTACAGGGAGACCCTAAGCTCAAAAACAAACAAACATACAAACAAAGAAACAAACATGGCCCTACCTAACCCAATCAACACATTTTTCATGCAAAAAAATTCAGTTCTCTGACTGTTGTGCCTAAGCAAGTTTAGGAATGCAAAAAGCTTTTGTTTTGTGAAATGAAACTTAAAAATTAAGTCAAAGGGAAAACAAGAGAACACATAAACTATGGAAATTACCAAGTAACCATGGGAACAAGAATCAACACAATGACTTTGTGGCTGAAACAATCTTTCTCAAAGAACCTTCAAGTACAATCAATCATCTCAGCACAAACTCTGACTCCTAGCTGACAATTAGTGAGAGTTCAAATATCTTGATGAAATTTACTTTTGCTCCATAATATAAATGCCACTCCTATGAAGCACACAAAGTAAACCTAAAAGTGAAATATGACAGTGATTAGTGAATAAAAGGGCAACATGTAGATATTCTTTACTTAGATGACAGATCATCAAAGATGAGATGGCCTTTCGTGTGTGTTTAGAGCCATCGCATCCAGGCAAATGAATGACGGCATATGTCAGCTAAGCAATTTTATGTCACCAAGATAGACTGAAAGAGAATTCACATTAGGAGACTAAAAATCTCAAAAGTATAGCTTTACAATATATGCTAAAATAGAACCTTGATATTCTTTACTCAAACAAAACTGAAGAGTAATTTTTCCTAAATCAGAGCTACGTTAATAGACAGAATAGCAGTGGAAATGTGTTCTCAACCCTAGCCACACACAGTACAAAATCCAAATAACCCGAGACAAAAGGAAGATCATTCCCCCAAGCAACGCTGAGCCAACCTCCAAAGACAGCTTTACAGCCCTTTGCTGTTGTTACTCTTAGGAGGGAAAATGAGATTTTTCCAGAAAGTCACCCATCTTTCCAGGCAATAAAATAACAACCAGGAGGCCACAACCACAGTCTGAACATCCCAAATGACTAACCACAATTACTGAGATGTTGAAGCTTCACTGCTAACTTGAGATTTAGTGTCCCATAGAAGACAAACTTCAGGGGGTGTCAATGAGGATACTTTCAGAGAGGGTTAACTAAGAAGGGAGATTGACCCCAATGTGAGCAGCCCCTACTATCTATGGACTGCAGTCCCAGACTGAATAAAGAGGAAGCTGGCTGTGCATCAGCTGACGGCTGATGGCCTATCTTCAGCCTACACCCACTCACAGTTCACTGCACAGTGTGGTGACCTGATAGGTCTCCATCCAACCCCATGATAGCTTACCAGGATGGTGATTTGATAGACCTCCATCCAGCCCACTAGCCACTGACACTCGAAATCTAGGCCTGCTTCAGCTCGTATATGAGCAAAATAATGGACTGGGAATTCTGTGTAATGATGGTAATGGAGAATTCGATTTATTGCCCTCTGCAACTCACTTTTATAAGCAAAATGATGTCAGCTCCCAGAGCCAATCACAGACCCCCAGTTCTGCACCACTGCCTACTGCTGCTCCGCCTAGCATCTGTGCCTGGGCCATGTTGCTCCCTCTTGGGGCAGGGTCAGAGGAATCTCACGACTCCCACAGTGCCCTGAGGGATGCTAGCTGAGAACTAGCCCCTAATTCAAACTGGATCTTCCCACAATATAGTATGCTTGAAAATATCAGGAGATTTATTTTTTGTATACCTCTACTATACTATTAAATATTATGAAAAATATTGTATATTTAGAAACCAGGTATGGTTGTAAAAACAAACAGACCAACGGACAGACCAAGCAAGCAAGCAAGCAAGCAAGCAAGCAAGCAACCAACCAACCTACCAACCAACCAACCAACCAGTCATAATGAAAACTATACAGAATTACAGAGAAGGTAACATTGAAATCAGATAGACCCTCCCCATTTGGCCCCTCAGATACAGAGATCTCTTCCATGGTGTCTCATAGCAGGTTTCTTGTGACTCTGGATTCAACAATTTCAACAGTGAGACGGAAAACACAGAGAAGGGGAAATGCCTTGCCCTTTGGATTTAAGATGGACTTCACAAACAGAACCCATGTCTGACACTGTTACTGGGGCTATAGACCTGTGGCTAGATAGGTCATCAGGCCTAGGAGAGAAGTGACTACTATTATTCTGAAAAATGGACAGAATATTAAAAGTGACTCCTAATGACATGTCCTTATACCCAAGGATTAGTGCAGCTCTCAACCCTCAACTCAGAGAAGCTTCTTTTTCCAGTAGATGGTGATTAACACAGAGACTCACAACTAGTAGAAATTTGAAGAATAAGAATATCACAGCCTCTCACTCAAAGCTCAGGGGTCATCACACAAGAGGGGTGGAAAGATTGTAAGAGTCAGAGGGGGTGAAAGACTATAAGGAAACAGTATTTTATGGTCATAACAGATAGTTGCACAGACGAACTTACAACAATTGTGACAGCATGCACAAAAACCATGCAAACTCAAGCCAGACAAAATCCCAGAATGCCACAAGCTGGGTATCTCAGTAGTCTCCATCTGGCATTGAAGGTCTGGAGGATTCTTGGAGAGACATGAGTCCTCAGTCCATATTGGAGGGTTACAAGGCTGTGTCTCATGTCTTTGAGGAATGTAGAAAACGGTGGCAGCCACAGAGTAGATGTACTTGCCAGTAAGAATTGAAGACAGAACAAACAACAGTACTCTCTTTTTTCTTTTTTTTTTTTTACTAAGATCTCAAGTTCTATGTCTGTAGTAGTTTCTCTAGTCTTAATGATTATTTATATCTGGTTGTGCTTTCCTTTTGGATGCTTAAGGACACACAGCCCAGATTAACCAACGTTTTTGTTTTTTCAAGGTCAGCTAAACAGTTAAGGGGATTTCAGCCTCATCAGAATACAGACTGCCATTGTTGGACTACCTGGGCTGTATCACGGAGGCCAGTGCAGGGGGATCAAGACAGGACGCGTGCTTACTGGACTTCATTTGGGGGGACCACGGGAGGGAAAGACCCCAGTGTGGAGCAAAAGTGCAGGATTGATGGTTGTTTGGGATTGCCAAGGAGGAACCTTCGAGCACTTCCTTAAGGAAAACATGACATCTTTTAGGAAAAAAAATCCTCCAACTCAAGTGATATGTGTATGTATGTATGTATGTATGTATGTATGTATTTATGTATTTATATATGTATACTATAGCAATACAAGTTGGAGAAAACAACAACAAAAGAACTGAAAAAAAAAACAACTCTGGAAAGACTTAGAAAAAGATGCAGGGCATGTATGGCAGAGTGCAGAGACTCAGGTGGGGTGGGAGGCATGGAAAGGGAAGCAACTCTAGGTTTGATTGAGAAATGATGTATGACCTATGGAAAAAGTTTAATAACAATAAAAAAATATCAGAATAGAGGAGGGAGGTAGTCATAAAGTTCCATCCCAAGCTGAAGAGCTATTGGCAATCTATAGATGCTGGGAGAGGGAGAGTCGGTTATTTTTGTAGATGCGGCCCGTGGGGCTATCCATGGTCCAGCAGTTCTTACTATACCCAGGCACATATTGGCAGCACGAGGTAGATTTTGTGGGTAATAGAAAAAGAAGACAGGAAATAGGGAGGGAATAGTGGTAGGGAAGATGGGGGACTGGGAGGGAGCAAATAGGGGGTGCACTTGCTCAAAGCATATTATATTTATGTATGAAATTCTCAAACAATAATAAAATAGTGAAAATGCACATAGTTTTTACATTTATGCTTTATAAGTTTAAAAGAATCAGCATATACCTAGACTTGCATAGAATTTCCATTTTATATCACTTGAGACTCACAAGTTTTATCTATTCATTTCATTGGTTAAGTTACAATAAGAAAAAAACCCAACTTTTTTTTTTTTTAACTCTTAAAAGACTAGAGACACACTGGCTACTCTTGAAAAGGACCCAGGTTCAGTTCCCAGAACCCATATGGCAGCTAATTCCAGGAGACCTAATACTCTCTTCTGACCATAACCATTGAACACATAGGTGTACTTACATACATGCAGGTAAAACACTTATACGAAATAAATAAACCTGGGTGTGGTTTGCCTTTAACCACAGCACTCAGGAAGCAAAGGCAGGGGTGTCTCTGTGGGATCGAGGCCTGGACTACATAGCCAGTTCCAGGCCAGCTGAGGCCTCAGGAGGTCCTGTCTCTAAAAAAATAAAAATGCTAAATAAAAACAAATAAATAAAAAAATTACCAGGTATGGTGGCACATGATCTCTGTGAAATTGAGGCCAGCCTGGTCTACATAGTAAGTTCCAGGCCAGCTAGGGTTACAGGGAGACCCTATCTCAAAAACAAACAAACATACAAACAAAGAAACAAACATGGCCCTACCTAACCCAATCAACACATTTTTCATGCAAAAAAATTCAATTCTCTGACTGTTGTGCCTAAGCAAGTTTAGGAATGCAAAAAGCTTTTGTTTTGTGAATGAAACTTAAAGAATTAAGCTAAAATGGAAAACAAGAGAACACATAAACTATGGAAATTACCAAGTAACCATGGGAACAAGAATCAACACAATGACTTTGTGGCTGAAACAATCTTTCTCAAAGAACCTTCAAGTACAATCAATCATCTCAGCACAAACTCTGACTCCTAGCTGACAATTAGTGAGAGTTCAAATATCTTGATGAAATTTACTTTTGCTCCATAATATAAATGCCACTCCTATGAAGCACACAAAGTAAACCTAAAAGTGAAATATGACAGTTATTAGTGAATAAAAGGGCAACATGTAGATATTCTTTACTTAGATGACAGATCATCAAAGATGAGATGGCCTTTCGTGTGTGTTTAGAGCCATCGCATCCAGGCAAATGAATGACGGCATATGTCAGCTAAGCAATTTTATGTCACCAAGATAGACTGAAAGAGAATTCACATTAGGAGACTAAAAATCTCATAAGTATAGCTTTACAATATATGCTAAAATAGAACCTTGATATTCTTTACTCAAACAAAACTGAAGAGTAATTTTTCCTAAATCAGAGCTACGTTAATAGAATAGCAGTGGAAATGTGTTCTCAACTCTAGCCACACACAGTACAAAATCCAAATAACCCGAGACAAAAGGAAGATCATTCCCCCAAGCAACGCTGAGCCAACCTCCAAAGACAGCTTTACAGCCCTTTGCTGTTGTTACTCTTAGGAGGGAAAATGAGATTTTTCCAGAAACTATGGGAAAGGATTGCTAATATCTGCAGCTAGCAAGTCTCACTTTTGCCAGTTTTCAGCCATTTTGGCTTTTCTCAGCATGTTCTCAGGTTACCTGCATGAAGCCACAGAAGCAGAACCTTACCTTCAGATGCTTATTCTGGTGGTGTTTTGCTCATTTTGTCAACATTCAAGCTTGAGTCTTTTTAAAAATTTTTTAAATTAATTTTTATTTATTTCTGTATGTGTATGAATGCACTGTCTGCATGCAAGTTTGTGCACCCGTGTCGTGCAATGCCGCGGAGGTCAGAAGAGGGTGTCGGATTCCCCTGGAACTGGAGTTCTCCTCAAATTGGAGTTTCAGACGGCCGCCACGTGGGCGCTGGGGATCGAACCCGAGTCCTCTGAAGAGCGGTCGGCGCTCCCAACCGCTAGGCCATCTCTCCAGCCCCGTTTGAGTCTTTTGTAGACAGGTGTCTCTTTTGTAGACAGCTGTCAGGGGCAGGGCACGCACAATGAAGCAAGACCTTGCCATACATTTGCACGGTGACTGCACTTCTGCATTGCCATGAACCGTGTGCAACAATGCAATCTGTTCTACAGACTCATGGGTGCCTGGCATTATTGGCCTTTTAAGTTCAGCCATTTTATTAGGTTTCAAATAGTATTTCATTATGGTTTTTAGCTAAATTTATCGAAAGCTAAAGGGGTTAAACATAGTCTTTAAGATATTTAAAAAGTATTTTTTTTATTTTATGACCTGCATGTATGTGAGTGCACCCATGTCATACAATACCTACAGAGGTCAGGAGAGAGCCCTGGATTTCCCTGGAACTGGAGTTACGGATGGTTGTTAGCTGTCGTTGGATGTTGGGAATGAACCTGTAAGAGCAGCCGGTGCTCTTAACTGCTGAGCCATCTTTCCAGTCCCTGGTTAAACATATTTTATTTAAATGCTTTTGTAAAATGCTCACCTATTTTTTGTTTTTTTTTTTGGTCTTTTCAACACAGGGTCTCCCTGTAGCCCCAGCTGGCCTGGAACTCACTCTGTAGACCAGGCTGGCCTTGAACTCACAAAGATCCGCCTGCCTCTGCCTCCCAAGTGCTAGGATTAAAGGTGTGCACCACCACGCCCGGCAATGCTCACCTATTTTTAAGTTGGTTGGGTGGATTTTATGAGGTGAAATTTCTGTTATTCCTATTATGTGAGAATTTTTTTAAGCATGAGGTATTGAATATTGGCACAAATTTTCATTTTTTTCACTTTGAGTCTATTAAACACAATTATGGTATGGAAATATTTTGTTTCAGGAAACTTAATGTTTTAATAACTAATATTTCTGGAATAAATCCCATCAGTCAAGATGTACTAGCATTTTTTTATATTTATGATTTACTCTGTTAATATTTCGTGGAGTGTTTTGTAAAATGTCTATGTGGAATATTAGACTGTTTCCTTGTGATGTCCTTGTCTTCTTTGTCAGTGGAATGCCAGTCTCCTAAGAGGAGTCAACAGACTGATTCTCTTTAAAATATTTAACAAGTTTCTTGTTTCAAAAATGGTGGTAAGATCAATTCATTGATCCAGTCTCTGGTAAGACAACCATCATCCGTGTAAATCAGGACCCTTTCCTCCCCTAGGCCCCTGTTCACAGGAGAAAGACAACACTTCCTCTTACCCAGGCTTGCTCATTAGGTTGTGGCTGCAACGCCAGAGGAGACCGATTGAAGAGCACAGGGGTCACTGTCCTGGTCTAGAGCACTGTTCATGACGCAGGGTGTCCCTACGAAAGATGTGCTGCCCCTTGTTCCCGCTGCCAGGTCCGGAACAGTGGCCCAGAGATTTTGCTCAGAGGCAGCCTGTTAGAATAGAGAACTCCAAAGACCTTCACCATGGGCCTGATGTCGTTTGTGAAAGAGTGAATCCAAGCTTACGAAGGCTGTCAAAAACAGTAGAGATTTTGACAAGGACGAATGAAGCTCCATAAGAGCAACAGGCTGACTGTAGACCGTCTAGTTTAGAAGACAGAATCAAAGAAACAGCAGAGATCCGTGCTGGGGTTCGCAAAGACCACCCACAGGAAGTGCACCTGAATTTAATTGGATCAGACTGTGAGACAATTTTCAGCCCCAGGATATTGCTGAAATCTACTGAGGAATCAGCAGACAATTTGTAGAGTTTAATAGCTGGGTGTGATACCAGAGGCAGACCAGTTTAGTTGAAAAGCCAATGAAAAATGTAGTCAGGTTTGGGACAACAGCTCAGTTGGTAAAGTGTTCACCTTGGAAGCACAAGGATGTGAGTTTGATCCCCAGAACCTATGCTTTATGAAAACCAGGCAAGGTGGCACACACATGTGATCCCAGCCCTGGGGAGACAGCCCTGGGGCTTGCTGGCGCAGGTCTACTTAGCGATGAGAGACCAGACTGGTGAGACATCTTGTCTCAACATCAAAAAATGTCCACAGAGCCTGAGCTTGTCCTCTGGCTTCCATATATAAGTAGACATACTCCATATATGTACGTTCATATTCTTGCATCCATCCCACCACAAAAGATACAAGAGAGGCTGTTAAAAACACTATTGTTGTAGGGTAACTGTGAATCTACTCAAAGTTATGCCACTGAACAAACAAATAAGATCTTCAGGGTGATTAAACGCTTAGAATTCCTTTAGTAGGATTACCTGAAACATCAAGTTTTCAAGCAAAAACCATGAGACATGGAAAGAAACAAGAAAATGCTATTTTTACACATAAGAAATTTTTTTTAAAAAGTAGGTAGCAGAAACTGATGGGAAAGAGCACAGATGATGTGTTTAGCAGATGAAGGCTTCAGAAGAAGAACAGCAAATGTGTTCAAAGGACTAAGGGGAACTACCCTTAAAGCAATGAAGGTGTGATGTTAATGTCAAAGAGACTATCAACACAGAGACAACCAAGTGAAAATGACAAAGTTGAAAAGTACAACTATAAATTTTTAAAAATCACAAGAGGGGCTCAACAAGAGATCTGAGCTGGCAGGAAAATAAGCAAATCTGAAGTCAGACCAGCAGATATGGCAGATGATAAAATATGGAGAGCCATGGCTGAGGTCAAGCCTGCCTTCCCACTATGGCTGGGGTCAAGCCTACCTTCCCACTATGGTTGGGGTCAAGCCTGCTGTCCCACTACGGTTGAGGTCAAGCCTGCTGTCCCACTATGGTTGGGGTCAGGCTTGCTGTCCTGCCATTTTTTGTTGTTGTTGTTTGACTTACATTTTCTTCTTTCTTTTATTCTATTTCCTATTTCGGTTTGATTTGAATATTTTCCATGTCCCATTTTGTCTTTCATTATCTTATTAACTATAGTTCTTTTTTTTTTAATTTTACTTTTTTTGTTTGTTTGTTTTTTTAAAATATATTTTATTATTATTACTTTTATGTGTATGAATGTACTGTCTGCATGTAGGTTTGTGCACCCGTGTCGTGCAATGCCGCGGAGGTCAGAAGATTCCCCTGGAACTGGAGTCAAAGACGGCTCTCAACCGCCATGTGGGTGCTGGGGATCGAACCCGTGTCCTCTGCAAGAGCAATCGGTGCTCTTAACCGCTAGGCCATCTGTCCAGCCCCTAATTTTACTTTTTTTGGTTGCTCTGAGGCTTGTAGCTTTTTTAGCTTATCACAAGCTACCTTAAAGTAATACTGTGTCACTTCACATAAAATATGTACTTTTTTAAAAATTTATTTATTTCTGTATGTGTATGAATGTACTGTCTGCATGCAAGTCTGTGCATTGCCATGTGGTGCAATGCCGCGGAGGTCAGAAGAGGGTGTCGGATTCCCCTGGAACTGGAGTTCTGGAATTGGAGTCTCAGACGGTTCTTGGCCGCCATGTGGGTGCTCGGGATCGAACCCGGGTCCTCTGCAAGAGCGGGCGGTGCTCTTAACTGCTAGGCCATCTCTCCAGCCCCATAAAATATGTACTTTTAACCTCTCTCCTGTCCCTTTATGCTACTGCCATGAATTTTAATTCTCCATATGTTGATAACCTTGCAATATACATTTATAACTTTAAAAGTGATTCTTAAGTCAGAGACTACAACATATAAAATCAACAATTTCACATTTGCCTTTATATTTTCCTACTGATGATGATATTATTTACTTTTTAAGGACTGTATTTTTACCTGGAATCATTTTCTTTTAGCCTGAAAACATTTTTATTGACATTTAAAACGTGTTTGATTACATTTATTTATTTGCCGTGGGGGTCACTGGGTGCATGTATGTGTGTCGTGTGTGTGTGTGTGTGTGTGTGTGTGTGTGTGTGTATGTGTGTAGGACAGAGGACAATAAAGAGTTGGTTCTCTCCATCCACCATACAAATCTCAGGAATTGAACTCAGGTCATCAGGACTGACAGTAGGCATATTTATTTGATGAGCCATCTCCATAGTCTAGTTTTTTACTTTTTTTTTTTAGATTACAGATCTAAAAGAGGATCTCTGCATTTTGTTTACCTTCATTTGTGACTAATATTTTCACTGGATAAAGAATTCTAAGCTGACACTATTCTGCTTCATATATAATTTTCCTTGGCATCTTGGGAAAACTCATTAGCCATTTTGATCTGTGGGCCCTGTATGAATATCCTTTCTACTGCTCCAGTCTATTCTCTTCACTATTAATTTATGGCATTTTGATTATAGTATATCATAGTATAATTTTCTTTATTTACCTGGAGGATGTTTTTTGTCTTATATCTGCAGCATAATTTTAGTGTCCATCAACCACAACAATTTCAGCCATAGTTTATTAAATATTGGGTCTTCTACCTCCAACTCCTGCCATTCTCAGACTTCAGTTACATGTAAGTTAGAATAGTGAGAAATCTCACAGGTCACAGGGGCTTTATCACCCCTACCTCTTTTTAAAACTGTCTGTTTCAGTGAGAATAACTTCCTATATTCATGTCCACTAAATTTTTTATTTAATTTGTAATTATTATTTACTATACCAACATTGTGTTCTATGTTAACTTCTATTACAGTGGTTAATTTGTTCTCATATATATTGCTTTTCAGTTCTAGAAGTTCAACTTAGTTCTTTATAATTTCCATTTCTTTCAACATTGTGAATTTTCCTTTACATTTTTCCATGTATATCAGCAATAAAGTTTGAACTTGCTAATTCTAATATTCACTTCTATTGATCAACTTTTCTTCTGATACTGATTCACATTTCCTTGGCTCTCCATATAAATAGTGACAATATTGGAATTGGATATTGCTAATGTCATGCTATTGAATATCTGGCCTTTTCAGTCTTACATGAATGAACACTGAGTTTCCTTCTGGAAAGCAGCTAGAAAATTAACTTATAGACCAGTTTGAATCTTACAGGAAGCCCTTGTTTTAGGGATAGTTTAATCTTTCCTGTAAGGCCCAGGCATTCTGGGGTCCCCTAGGAAATGCCTCAGGTATGAACAGAAAGCAAGCATCTCTCATCTCAATAATTTCCTGTGGTTACAGAAACTGCAACTTTACAGTAATTCTTCGTCTATAAATTTTACTTGCCCAAGACAGAAATTTCTCTATATACATAGCCAGCTTGGTTTTCAGACTTCTTCATGTATTTGTTTAATTATATGGATAGTCTTTACGTAATTTTCTGGAGCCTTTTTCCTGCATAGACTCTTCTTCTCCTCAATCACCAACCAACTATGCCCTTCCAATATTTTCATTTCCACAGAATTACTTTGACCTCTGTATTTGTTACTTTTCTCATCTCTATGATCAAATGCAGAAGCAACTTCCTGGAGGAAGTATTTATTTGGCTTACAGTTCAGAGGGTTATGTCCGTACTGGAGAGGAAGGCATGGTGGCTGGCGTGGCTTCTCACATAGAACCACAGAAAACTGAACATTCACCGGAAGTGGGGCTAGATAATAACTGTGAAGTTCCCCCATCCCCTACCTTCACCTGACCTAGTGGTCTATGTCTGCCAGGGAAACCCTATATGCCAAGGTTCCACAATTTCCCATGCCAGCACCTCCAGCTGGAGACCAGTATTCAGATGCATTTCACATACAAACCTCAATCACTTTCCTGGTTAGGCCTTTCTTGGGTGTAGAAACTGTCTCTAAGAATAAAGATGAGGTGATTGCAGTGTTTGCTTTTTCCAATGTTTGAAAATGCTATTTTTGGTCCAGTTTTCTGACTGTTTATAGGGCTTATACCAGCACTATTATGCAGAAATACCAAATTATTCTTATGCAGGCTAAAATTTGAGAACATGGGACAGTGTTTTCTGTATTTTCCTTTGATAATAATCACTAATGGTTTTAAAGTTTCCAAATCTCCTTCACAGAGCTTTTGCTTCACTGATACAAGGTGTCCATAATGTATCACCAGAGGTGTCTGAAGGGCACTACAATGGACAAAGATCTTGCAATTGTTACTCCCTTTCAGGTAATAATGATAGGTGTTCTTTAACAACTCTATTTTTATATTAATTAATTAACTAATTAATTTTTGTCTTTTAGAGACAGGGTCTCCCTATAGCCTCAGCTGGCCTGGAACTCACTCTGTAGACCAGGCTGGCCTTGAACTCACAGAGATACACCTGCCTCTGGCTCCTGAGTGTGCCACACCTGGCTTAAAGATGATTCTTAGCTGCCATGTGGGTGCTGGGAATCGAACCTGGGTCCTCTGCAAGAGCAGTCAGAGCTCTTAACCAGTAAGCCATCTCTCCAGCCCATTGACTACTCTATTTATGGGAGGTCTTCTCTTTTATTCCTTATTAACATATCTATATTCTTTATATCACTAATAATTAATTTTAGATTTAAATCTCTTTCCCACCACTATAGTATATAGTCTCTAGTGAAAGAATTCTTCTTGTTCTCTACTAAGCATTCAGAATCTACCATAATTGCTAGCCCAAAGTGAGAGATTACAATTTATGGAATAAATGACTGAACTTAAGTTCTATAAGTGTACACACACACACACACACACACATACACACACACACACACACATACACACTGAGTGATAGGTCATCTCTTCCTACAGTATAGATGGTATCTGTTCAAAGTGTGACATGTGTTCATAAAATATATCAATGTATCAAATTCTGGATGCCAAAAACGATAAAGCATTTATGAAAACCATCACTACTACCTAATATGTATTTCTTTCTCTTTTTTTTTTTTTTTTGTCTTTTTGAAACAGGGTCTCCCTTTAGTCCCAGCTGGCCCAGAGTTCCCTCTGTAGACTAGGCTGTCCTTGAACTCACAGAGATCCACCTGCCTCTGCCTCCTGAGTGCTGGGATTAAAGGCATGCCCCACCATGCCTGGCTAATGAACACTTAAGTGATTCATAGACCTTCACAGGACTTAAAGCAATTGTTGACATATACTAGATCTGATCCATTTTCCATGTGTTTTGGTATCTGGGGCTACTAAATAAAAATACAGAACAGTTCTGTCTCTCTAAAATGTTTTAAAATTCTTGGGAAAATACCACCATTCATTAGTATTTCTATCAGCAAGAAACCTATAAGAAAAATACAATAATTTGTCAGAAGAAATCTTTTACATTACTTTTGGTAGGTTAGGTTCTAATGGATGGACTCACACTGAAGGACATTTGGGGACACAAATTAGACTCTGTAGGTCTTATATAATATACTCTATTTTATATATATATATGCATATATTTGTAATAGAGTCTATTAAACTGGGCTGGTAGCAGCAAGGAGAACTGCCACTAGGGAAGGGGATCTAAATACTGTTAAAATATATTGTATGAAAAGTGCAGCTGGGTGTGGTGGCACACGCCTTTAATGCTAGCACTCGAGAGGCAGAGGCAGGCAGATCTTTGTGAGTTCAAGGCCAGTCTGGTCTACAGAGCGAATTCCAGGACAGCTGGGGCTACCGGGAGACCCTGTCTTGAGAAAAAGACCAAAAAAAAAAAAAAAAAAGAAATAAAAAGTATGCTCAGATGAAAAAGAGTTGATAATGTTTCTCAGAATGATTAAATATAAGTAAATGAGAAGATGCTTTTAACTCTAGGTTTGTTTTTTAATTTTAGAAAACTGAGCCTTTCTATTTAAATGCAAAAGACCAGCAGCAGCAGCAGCAGCAGCAATTCTGCAACTCTGCACAGTGCCACACAAGTGTTCTGTAAATCCCAGTTCAGATTTGTGCAAGAAAAATGCTAAGTCTATTCATAGGAATGAATGCTGTCGTTAAGAATGCAAAATANAAAGACCACCCACAGGAAGTGCACCTGAATTTAATTGGATCAGACTGTGAGACAATTTTCAGCCCCAGGATATTGCTGAAATCTACTGAGGAATCAGCAGACAATTTGTAGAGTTTAATAGCTGGGTGTGATACCAGAGGCAGACCAGTTTAGTTGAAAAGCCAATGAAATATGCTGTCGTCAGGTTTGGACAAAACTCAGTTGGTAAAGTGTTCCACTTGGTAAAGCACACGGATGTTGAGTTTGCATCCCAGAACCTTGGCTTTAGAAAGACCAGGCAAGTGGCACACACATGTGATCCGCGGGGGCAGACAGCCCTGGGGCTTGCTGGCGCAGGTCTACTTAGCGATGAGAGACCAGACTGGTGAGACATCTTGTCTCAACATCAAAAAATGTCCACAGAAGCTCTGAGCTTGTCCTCTGGCTTCCATACTATAAGTAGACATACTCCATATATGTACGTTCATATTCTTGCATCCATCCCACCACAAAAGATACAAGAGAGGCTGTTAAAAACACTATTGTTGTAGGGTAACTGTGAATCTACTCAAAGTTATGCCACTGAACAAACAAATAAGATCTTCAGGGTGATTAAACGCTTAGAATTCCTTTAGTAGGATTACCTGAAACATCAAGTTTTCAAGCAAAAACCATGAGACTGGAAAAGAAACAAGAAAGCATTTTACATAATAATTTTTTTTAAAAGAGGTGCAGAAAACTGATGGGAAAGAGCACAGATGATGTGTTTAGCAGATGAAGGCTTCAGAAGAAGAACAGCAAATGTGTTCAAAGGACTAAGGGGAACTACCCTTAAAGCAATGAAGGTGTGATGTTAATGTCAAAGAGACTATCAACACAGAGACAACCAAGTGAAAATGACCCAATAGTTGAAAAGTACAACTTACATTTTAAAATCACAAGAGGGTCACAAACAAGAGATGGAGCTGCCAGTGCAAAAATACAGCAAAATCTGAAGTCAGACCAGCAGATATGGCAGATGATAAAATATGGAGAGCCATGGCTGAGGTCAAGCCTGCCTTCCCACTATGGCTGGGGTCAAGCCTACCTTCCCACTATGGTTGGGGTCAAGCCTGCTGTCCCACTACGGTTGAGGTCAAGCCTGCTGTCCCACTATGGTTGGGGTCAGGCTTGCTGTCCTGCCATTTTTTGTTGTTGTTTTTGACTTTCATTTTCTTCGTCTTTTATTCTATTTCCTATTTCGGTTTGATTTGAATATTTTCCATGTCCCATTTTGTCTTTCATTATCTTATTAACTCTAGTTCTTTTTTTTTAATTCTACTTTTTTGTTGTTGTTTTTTAAAAATATTTTATTATATTCCCTTATTTTTCGTTTATTTCCTTCGTGTATGATCATGTACTTGTCTGCTTGTAGTTTGTGCACCCGTGTCGTTGCAATGCCGCGGAGGTTCAGAAGTTTGATTCCCTGGAACTGGCGTCAACAGCGGCTCTCAGCCGCCTGTGGGTGCTGGGGATCGAACCCGTGTCCTCTATCAAGAGCCAATCGGTGCTCTAAACCCTAGGGCCATCTGTCCAGCCCCTTTTTACTTTTTTTGGTTGTCTGAGGCTTGTATTCTTTTTTAGCTTATTCACAAGCTTACTTCAAGTAATACTGTGTCATTTCACATAAAACTATGTAACTTGTTTTAAAATTTATTTATTACTGTATGTGTATGAATGTACTGTCTTCGTCTATGCAAGTCTGTGCATTGCCATGTGTGTGCAATGCCGCGGAGGTCAGGACAGAGGGTGTCGGATTCCCTGGGAACTGGAGTTTCTGGAATTGGGTCTCAGACGGTCTTGGCCGCCATGGGGTTGCTGGTGATCGAACCCGCGGGTCTCTGCTAAGAGCCGCGTGCTCTTAACCTTCGAGGCATCTCTCAGCCTCAATTTCTACATTCTCTCTTGGACTTAATCTTCTCCTCCTTTATGCTACTGCCCGAATTTTAATTCTCCATATGTTGATAATCCTTGTCATATACACTATGAACTTCTAAAAAGGGTTTGGGTTTTCCTAAAGTTCCCCATCTACATATACAGCGTCCAAATCTATATCAGATCAGATCATATTTCACATCTTTTAGATGTATTTCCCTGAGTGAATCCTTTTCCTTTTTGACTTTTTTTTTTTTTTTTAAATCATTTTTATTGCACTTTTAAAACGTCTTGATTATTCATTTATTGTATTGTTCACTTCATTTGGTTAAGGTCTTGTCTGTGTGTTGTGTGTGTGTGTGTGTGTGTGTGTGTGGTGTGTTGTTGTTGTGTGTAGGACAGAGGACAACAAAGTAGTTGGTTCTCTCCATCACACCATACATAATCTCCAGGAATTGAATCACGGTCATAGGACTCGACAGTAGGCATATTTTTTGATTGAGCCATCTCCATAGTCTAGTTTTTTACTTTTTTTTTTTAGATTACAGATCTAAAAGAGGATCTCTGCATTTTGTTTACCTTCATTTGTGACTAATATTTTACGGATTAAAGATTTACAGCTGGCACACTATTCGCGTCAATATTAATTCCCTTGGATATCTGGGAAAACTTCATTAGCCATTTTTGACTGTGCTGGGCCTGTATGAATATCCCTTTTCTTACTGTGCCCAGTATATGTTCTCACTATTAATTTATGCCTTTTGATATAGGACATATCAGTATTAATTTTCTGTTATTTACATGGAGGATGCTCTTTTTGTCTTATAGTCGCCAGATAACTTGTAGACCTGGTCATCAACCAACAACAATTTCAGACCATAGTTTTATTAATATTGGGTCTTTCTCACCTCCAACTCCTGCTCATTCTCAGATTTCAGTTACATGTAAGTTAGAATAGTTGAGGAAATCTCACAGGTACAGGGGCTTATCACCCCTACCTCTGTGAATTAAAACTGTCGGTGTCAGTGAGAATAACTTCCGTATATTCATGTCCACTATAATTTTTATGTAATTATGTAATTTATTATTACACTATACCCAACATGTGTGTTCTATGTTAAACTTCTATTACTAGTGTGTTACTTTGTTTCTTCATCATACTATTGCTTTTCAGTTTAGAAGTTCAACTAGTTTCTTTTATAATTTCCTATTTCTTTCAACCATTGTGTAATTTTCCTTACATTTTTCCATGTATATAGCAGCAAGTAGTTTGAACTTGCTACTTTCTAATATTCACTTCTATTGATCAACTTTTCTTCTGATTACTGATTCACATTTCCTTGGCTCTCCATATAAATAGTGACAATATTGGAATTGGATATTGCTAATGTCATGCTATTGAATATCTGGCCTTTTCAGTCTTACATGAATGAACACTGAGTTTCCTTCTTGGAAAGCCTGCTAGAAAATTAATTATAGACCAGTTTGAATTTACATGGAAGCCTTGTTTTAGGATAGTTTGATTACTGTCAGTAAGCGCCCAGGACCCTTCGGGGTCCCTAGGAAAGCCTCAGGTTAGGAAAGGAAAGCAGCATCTCCCATCTCAATAATTCGCCTGTGGTTACAGAAACTGCAACTTTACAGTAATTCTTCGTCTATAAATTTTACTTGCCCAGAAGAGAGAAATTTCTACTACTATACATAGAGCTTGGTTTTCACTAGACTCTTATGTATTTGTTTAATGACTGGATCGTTCTTTACGTTAATTTTCTGGAGCTCCTTTTTCCTGCATAGACTCTTCTTACTCCTCATCACCAACCAACTATGCCCTTCCAATATTTTCATTTCCAACAAATTACTTTGACCTCTGTATTTGTTACTTTTCTATCTTTGAAGCAAGAAGTCTAACTTCCTGGAGGATTCATGGTAGTCTTTTGGCTTACAGTTCAGAGGTGTATGTCCGTACTGGAGAGGACAGGCATGGTGGCTGGCGTGGCTTCTCAATTAGAACTCACAGAAAACTTGAAATTCCCCAGGAAGTGGGGTAGAAATAAAATGTGAAAGTTTCCCCCTCCCTACACTTCACCGTGAACTAGTGGTCTATGTCTGCCAGGGAAACCCTATATGCCAAGGTTCCACAATTTCCCATGCCAGCACCTCCAGCTGGAGACCAGTATTCAGATGCATTTCACATACAAACCTCAATCACTTTCCTGGTTAGGCCTTTCTTGGGTGTAGAAACTGTCTCTAAGAATAAAGATGAGGTGATTGCAGTGTTTGCTTTTTCCAATGTTTGAAAATGCTATTTTTGGTCCAGTTTTCTGACTGTTTATAGGGCTTATACCAGCACTACTTATGCCGAATACCAAATTATTTTTACGTGCAGCGCTACAATTTGCAGCAACATTGGGCAGTGTTTTCTGTTATTTTCTGTTGAAATAATCACTATATGGTTTAAAAGTTCCAAATCTCCTTCACAGAGCTTTTGCTTCACTGATACAAGGTGTCCATAATGTATCACCAGAGGTGTCTGAAGGGCACTACAATGGACAAAGATCTTGCAATTGTTACTCCCTTTCAGGTAATAATGATAGGTGTTTTTAACAACTTCTATTTTTAATTAATTATTAACTTTAATAATTTTTGTCTTTTAGGACAGGGTCTCCCTTAGCCCCAGCTGGCTGGAACTCACTCTGGTAGACCAGGCGGCCTCAGAACTCACAGGATAACCCTGCGTCTGGCTCCTGAGTGTGCCACACCTGGCTAAAGATATTCTTAGCTGCCATGTGGGTGCTGGGAATCGAAACGGTTCCTGCTAGGAGCAGTCAGAGCATCTTAACCCAGTGAAGCCATCTCTCCAGCCCATTGACTACTTCTTTGTGGAGGTTTCTCTTTTATTCCTGTATTAACATATCTATATTCTTTATATCATGCTTAATAATTAATTTTAGATTTAAATCTCTTTCCCACCACTATAGTATATAGTCTCTAGTGAAAGAATTCTTCTTGTTCTCTACTTAAGCATTCGAATCTACCATAATTGCTAGCCCAAGTGAGAGATTACAATTATGGAATAAATGACTGAACTTAATGTCTATAAGTGTCACAAACACACACACCACAACCACACCACACACACACAACACACACCACTACACAACTGAGTGATAGGTCATCTCTTCCTACAGTATAGATGGTATCTGTTCAAAGTGTGACATGTGTTCATAAAATATATCAATGTATCAAATTCTGGATGCCAAAAACGATAAAGCATTTATGAAAACCATCACTACTACCTAATATGTATTTCTTTCTCTTTTTTTTTTTTGTCTTTTTGAAAACCGGGTCTCCCTTTAGTCCCAGCTGGCCCAGAGTTCCCCTGTAGACTAGGCTGTCCTTGAACTCACAGAGATCCACCGGGCCTGCCTCCTGAGTGTTGGGTTAAAGGTCATGCCCACCATGCCTGTTGAACACTTAAGTGATTCATAGACCTTCACAGGACTTAAAGCAATTGTTGACAATATACTAGATCTGATCCATTTTCATGTGTTTTGGTATCTGGGGCTACTAAATAAAAATACAGACACAGTTCTGTCTCTCTAAAATGTTTTAAAATTTTGGGAAAATACCCACCCATTCTCATGTTATTTTATATCAGCAAAGAAACCTAGAAAAACTACAATAATTTGTCAGAAGAAATCTTTTACATTACTTTTGGTAGGTTAGGTTCTAATGGATGGACTCCCACATGAAGGACATTTGGGACACAAATTAGACTCTAGTAGGTCTATATGATATTACACTCTATTTTTATATATACTATATGATATATTGTAATAGAGTCTATTAAACTGGGCTGGTAGCAGCAAGAGAACTGCCACTAGGGAAGGGATCTAAATATGTTAAAATATATTTGTATGAAAAGTTTGCAGTGGGTGGTGGCACACGCCTTTAATCCTAGCACTCGAAGGCAGAGGCAGGCAGATCTTTGTGAGTTCAAGCAAGTCTGGTCTACAGAGCGAATCCAGGACAGCTGGGCTACGGGAGACCTGTCTAGAAAAAGACCTAAAAAAAAAAAAAAAAAAAACAGGACCAAACAAACAAACAACACAGAAAAAAAGAAGAAAACTGCAAAAATTCAATAAAATTCTGAATAAAAGAAAAATTTTAATGCATATAAAGAAAATATAGTAGTTTATCAAAAAACAAGACAGCCCGTCCAGTGGTACTATAAACAAGACAGCCCAGCCAGTGGTACTATAAACAAGACAGCCCAGCCCGTGCTGCTATAAACAAGAGAGCCCTTCCAGTGGTACTATAAAGTGACACTCCTGTTCAAGGTAGCTGCTGCTTAGGCAAGTACTGATGTATGACGGGAAAGTTGGAGATACAAGACTTTCATGTTTTTATGCATTTCCCAAGCTAAATAGCATAAAGAAGGACATTTAGACTGTTTTCCCATCTTGCTCTTTAAACAAAACCTAAAATGAAATGTCTGTAGGTAATTGCTGTCTATTCTGTTGCAAGTCCAGGAAATAACAGGCTTTTAGATGAGAGCTGGGAATGGCTCCTCCAGCCTGCCAGTGTGAAAGGAATCATGCTGTCGGTGGGTTTCTGCTCAGCAATTGTGAACTGCCGCGGGGAAGGGGGAACGATGCTGGACTAATGTGAAGGCAGAAGCCAGCTTCAGCTCCTGCTCTGCTTCCTCTGACCCTTCACACAGGCAGACTGCCCTGGCTTGATGCCCCTCGTAGGTACATGATATTAATGTGCTAATAGCTGAACCAACAGAAAAATCCTCATGCACTCTAACTTGTGTTTTTCCTATCATCCTGTTTTCTTTGCTCACGTCAGGACTTACATTATTTTCTAAATGTAAATATAATAGAAAACAGAACAAAAACAAAACCAGAATAACCAATAAAGCCAGGCACATGGAAATAGTGTTTGTCTATAAAACTGCTTCAATGACCTACAACATACATTCGAGAGGCCTTGTAACAACTGAATTTGGGGCTTCCAAATGCCACCTGTAATTGCTCGTCTTTGATCTCCTGAAAGGGATATAATTTCAAAGAGAAAAATTGCTATAATTGGAAAGCAGTGAGAGAAAGCACTGTCACTATTAAGAATGAAAAAATCATGGCCCGTTCAGATGAAGAACAGAATGCATTCTGTAGTAGCACCATGAGGGAGCAATTAGCATGGAGATGCATCAGGAGAGAAAGGGTCTTTTAACAGAAAGATGTCCAACTCTGAATTCTGGCTCCATTATGACTGAAGGCACACTAAGCAAATGGCTCCTAAGAGAGAAGTCTGGATTTTTTCCCATTGTTAAAATGTGGCTGTTCATTCAGCCAAGAAAGGGAAATTACAGCTAAATCTTTGCTTTCTGTTCATCAGAAGCAAAGGATTGATGAGGATGCTTTGAGTCCATTTGACTGTGCTTTTGGTCTCCTGGTTCAGGTGACGAGCATACTCTAAACCAAGTTTCACCTTCCCAGTCCCACTCAACTCCATCCTTTATACTGACCTCAACAGAAGACATTAGGATCAAAGAAAGTTCAAAGTCCACTTACAGTGTACTAAAGAGGCCAGTCAAAGACATGCTGGCTATAGGCAAAAAGGAACCTAAATTATGCAATGCTTGGCTAGGCATGGTAAAACAACAAACAAACGAATAACAACCACAACAATTTGTGCTGCCTTCATACATACATCACTGTAAGAAAATAAAACACGATGTGACAGTAAAAGTCTCTATAGATAACTGTGTAAACAAAACACAAAGCAATAGCCACAAAATGTGCCTGCCCCTTCTTTCCAGTGTGCCTAAGTAGAATCTTGAATGTTGTTCATGTTCAACCATCTATGGAATAATGAAGTAAAGGAAAATAGAGGAGAGAGAAGATTTGTAACAAAAGTTGAGAAAGATAATTATAAAAATTACAGTGAAGGGGGTTGGAGAGATGGCTCAGCAGTTAAGAGCACTGAGTGTTCTTGCAAAGGAGCCAGGTTTGGTTCCCAGCACTCACATAGTATCTAGCAACCATCTATAACTACAGTTCCAGGGGATCTGATGCCCTCTTCTGACCTCCAAGGGCATTGCACAACATTTGTGCACTTACATGCAGGTATTATACTCATACACATAAAATAAAAATAGTAAATAAAACTGAAAAAAATCACAATGAAAAATTTACTGGCCTTACAAAATATGGGGAAATATTATTCTTAACAATCTCAGTTCTGAATTGAAATGTAAGTGAAATGAGTTTCCATGGTAAGAAAGCACAGCGGGCATTAGTGTAGGCTGGCACAGCCTTCCTCAGAAGGCAGACCTATGGACCCTGAAAGCTGTCTCTCACAGCTCAGATCCAACCCTGCCTCTACACACCTTATTTACAGGGACTCGAGTTAGAAGCCTAGTGCTTCTAGTGTGATTCTCCGAGAAACATCACCCCCTCTTTGTCCACTCTTTGGATACATTCATATGAAATAATTTATTTGGGCTCTATTATGATAAAAGGCATAATTAGCAGTCATTTTGTAGCACAAAGTATTGATGCCACAAGCCAATTTTCTAAAAGCGCTTCTAAAGCAGCACCTGCAGCATTCATGTTTATAAATCAGGTAATTGTACTTCTAGCCACTTCTGTGTATATGTAATTAGTACAATTTACATATTCAAATTATACTTAATCATATACTGTTTGCTTATTTCTCACTTTCTTTATGCTTCCCCATCAACTTTGTTAGTTCACTTAGGGGAGATATTGGAAATTTTTATGAGTTACTTTTTCTCATTATTGTGACAAAATAACCAACAAAAAGTAACTTAAGAGAGGAATTTATTTTCGGCTCCCAGCTTGAGGGCACAGGCTACGGGGGTGAAGAAAACATGGTAAGAGGAGTCTGGGGGAGCTGGTCACACTGTATCCTCAGGCAGGGAGAGAGGGATGCTGGTGGTCCCACGACTCCTCCTCTTCTTATTCATCTGGAACCTATCTACCAAGCACAAGCCTCTCCTTAGTTGACATCCTCTGGAAACACCTTCACAGCCATGCCTAGAGGCACATCTTCCAAGAGACTTCAAGTACAGTCTAGTTGAAAAACAAAGTTTGACCATAATACCATTTTATTAAATTACATTATTATTTTCTCTCAAGCCATTTAGAGAAATGCTCAATATTTCCATCTGATAATAAAACATATGGACAAAGTCCAAAGAATCTGTTAAGTCCCCATTGACTGATTAGGTCTGGCTGGCACTCTATTTTAGCATTTTAATCCATTAAAACAATTGTAGTCAATTTTTTTTGATCTCCATAAAAAAGAACATGTAAGCAACACAAGAGTCCTCAATTTTTATCTAATTCCAAGGATTAATAGGTAGAAATGGCAATATAATTAGAAGGAGATGTGTGACAGGCCAAAAGACAAGACCTGACCAGATTTAATCTTTTTCAAACTCTGTGCAAAATGTCCTACCTTGTTTCCTGGCCCAGACAAATCTGCACTATCCAGAGAACCCAAGTCTCTGATTAAATACTAATCTGGTTATTACAAAATGAAAAAAACAAATATACATTATTGAAAAAATTTTAGAGGTTATGCAAAATTTTATTCAAGGCTTAAGAGATTCACACAGTATTCTATCTCAAATACATAAAAGCAAAACACAGTAAAGATTAAAATTTTCTATTAATGTAAGGCAAAGATAGTTTAGGTTCATAATTTGCATTCTATTACTTGGATAATTAAGTTTCAATGAATAAAAGTTCTGCTTTGTTTAGGATGTAATTTAAGCAATATATAAAGCTAGGGGCCTGGAGATATGGCTCAGCAGTCAAGGGCACTGGCTGTTCTGTAGAGGAGCCAGGTTTGACTCCTGGCACACCCACATGGCAGCTGGCAACCATCTGTAACTCCAGTTCCAGGAGAACCCAATGTCCTCTTCTGACCTGCACAGGCAGTGCATATCATGGGTGCACTTACAAACATGCAAGCAATACACTCATACACATAAAAATAATAATAAACAATAAATAAAATATTTAAAAATATACTGCTACCTTAAAGTAGAAAAATATAGTTTCTTTCACAGAATAAATCGCCTAGTTTTAAAGGGCATCTACAGTTATTTAAATTTTATAAACTTTGTAAAATAAAAACTATATAGTGTGAAAAATCTAAAAATATCATTTTATACTTTTGAAGGCTCTCTGACAACAATTAAAGGTTGCAGATAAAAAAGAGATGAATTACTTCTCACTGCTAGAATATCCATCTAAATGCTTAGCAATGGAATAAAAGAAGCCCAAGACACGAGGAAAACAGAAAATAGGAGCGCAACGGGCCAGGGAGTTCAACAGACTTTTGTGGTATGGAATCTTATCAATGCAGAGGGCTGGCTGAGGTTCTTTGGTCTTTTTTTTTTTTTTTTTTTTTTTAGAATGATTCTTATACTTTTTTTGCAACATAAATTTTCTTTATTTTTATATTTTTTTAACAAAAAAGGTACCCGTGTTTCCGCCCATTTCCCCACCCTGCCAGAGCTCAGCAACTTCTGCCAAACATGCTTTACATCTCCTTTCTCAGTCCTTTTCTCAGATATTTTTCATGGAGGAAGTTGATGTTGTAGCAGGAAGCTTCACTTTTCAGTGTTCAGTCAGTTTGATGCGGTCCTTTCTGTGTGTTGTTGTGTTTCCAATACACACATACGCCTCCAACTCTTTTTGGACAAAAGCTCAATGGGGGCCATACACAGAGAAATACTTAACCAACTAGGTAATTGGCACTAGCACTCCAGCAGATGAGGGATACCATTCGGTCGTTTGTTTTTTCATGGAGTCTGTGTTACTTTCATTCAGCATGATGTCCTTTAGCTTCAACTATTTCCTGCAAAGCTCCAGTGATGTACGTGCTTTTTTATACTGCATGCATAGAACTACCATTGTGTAGATGTATCACAGTTTTCTCTATCCAACTGCTCGAGTTGAGGCGGCAATTTGGGTCGGTTCCAGTCTCCTGCTATTGTGAAAGAGATGCTGCAATAAACCATGGCCGTGCAGTGTATCTCTGTGGTGGGGTGACGTTCTTGAGGGACATGCCCAGGGAGTGGTATGGGTTGGGTCGGAGGTGACAATTACATTCCAAGTCTTCCAAGGGTTCTCCCACACATGGCTTTCCATAGCTGTAAAAGTCTCACTCAAAAAAAAAAAAAATGGATGAGTGTTCCCTTTCCCACACCCCTCTCCAGCATTTGAGTATCATTGTTGTCTTGGATCCTAGCCAGTCTTATCAGGAAGTAAATGATATCCTTCAAGTCCATTTTGATTGCATTTCACCTATGTAATAATTAGTGATGAGCTTTCTGAAACTAGTGTTTTTCAGCCATTCTCAAATTCCTCACTTTGAAGTCTCTCTTCAGTTTTTGCCTCATCTATTGAGTGGGTCATTTGTTTTCCTTTTTCTTGTTTTTGATAGTTTATCTATTTGGAAATCAATGCCTGTCAGAGTATCTTGCAGTGAAGGTTTCNTGAGGTCTTTAATCCATCTGGAGTTGACTTTTGTACAGGGCGAGAGGTAGGGGTTTAATTTCATTCTTCTACAAGTGGTGATCCAGTTTTGCCAACACCACTTGCTGAAGATGCTGTCTTTTCTCCATTGTGTCTTCTTGGCCCCCTTGTCAAATATGAGGTGGCTGAAATTGTATGTGCTCAGATTTGGATCTTCTGTTTTGTTCCATTGGTCAACAGGTCTGTTTTTGTGCCAGTACCAGGCTGTTTTTATGACTATAGCCCTGTAGTATAGTTTGAAGTCTGGTATAGAGATCCCCCCTGTATTGCTCTTTTCACTCAGGGTTGTTTTGGCTATTCGGGGTCTTTTGTTTTTCCAAATGAATTTAAGAACTTTTGTTTCCAAGTCTGTGAGAAACTCTTGGGGATTTTGATTGGAATTGCATTAAATCTATACAAGAGTTTTGGTAAAATGGACATTTTTACAATGTTAATTTTCCCAATCCATGAGCATGGGATGTTTTTCCATCTTCTGATGTCTTCTTCAATTTCTGGTCTTTTTTTTTTTTTAAAGAGAGGGTTTCCCTATAGCCTCAGCTTGCCTAAAACTCATTATGTAGACCATGCTGACCCTGATCTTACAGAAATATGCTTGTCTCTGCCTCCTAAATCCTGGGATTAAAGGTGTACACCACCACACCCAGAAAAGATCTATTTTTAAAATTTTATGTATATGTGTAGTCTCCATGTATGTATGTGTGTGCATCCATGGTTAAAATGCCCATGGAAGGCAGAAAAGAGTGTGGGGTACCCTGGAACTGGAGTTACAGAGGATTCTTAGCCATCATGTTAGAAACTGATCCTGGGATTGTTGAGATTCTTTGGAGCTCACCAGAGCAGATTAACAACACAGTTAAGGGGCTGGGGGTGAGCCTGGAGGTACAGATGACAAGAGGTAAAAGATGGGGAGCTGGAGAGCTGGCTAAGTGGTTAAGACCACTGGCTGCTCTTGCAGAGGACCTGGGTTCAACTTCTAGCACCCACATGGTGGCTATCAACTGTTCACAACTCCAGTTCCAGGGGAATCCCATGCCCTCCTCTGTCCTCTGTGAGCCCTGTAGGACCTGGGTGCACTTACATACATGCAGACAAAACATTCATACATAAGATAAAAATAATAAACAAAAATATTTTAAAAACCAAAAAATCATATGGAAGTATCCAAAAAAAAGATTGGACACCATTTGATCCCACACCCGAGTATCAACATCCAAGCCCCTACATGGGTGTGTGTCACGAACCTCCTTGTAATCATCCACATCCATATCTTATTTCTTAAGGAACATCTGTCAGGACTGGAGATGTGGGGACATGTGCAGAGTGTGTGGTGTGAGTGAAGGACATGCTGTTTAATGTCCAAAGCTGGGAGGTGAACTGGGAAAGAGAAGGCCATGATGGCTAATCTTGGTTGTCAACTCGACTGGATCTGAAATAAACTACATGCAAGCCACTGGGCACACACACACACACACACACACTCACACACACATGTGAGGACGTTCTTGATCAGATTATCTGAAGCAGGAAGACCCACCGTAAATGTGCAGGGTACCTCCTGGTGCCAGCCCAGGTCAAAGGACGTAGAAAGGAAGTTTTACTTCTTGCCTGTTTGCTGACATGTTCGTCTATCCCGCAGCTGTTTGTCTGTCCTTCACTAATGACTGAAGCAGCTTCTTTGAGCTTCCAATGTAGAATGAAGACCTCGGAGACCCCTCCAGGCCTTTAGCACTAAATTGAGACCACTGAGAATCCAGCTCTGTTGCCTGGACAACTACTGTATCCCCTCCTCTCCAGTATGAGAAGGTCCGTGTTGGACGGAATCCTGATGAATATAGCTATATATTCCTTCTATCAGTGCTGGGAATGCTAATACAGAGGCCAAAGATCCAGGAAACAGTGGGCTCCACCCACATAAGCAGCAGAGAGAAATCCAAGAGCTCAGAGGCAGGCAGATCTCTAGGCTCAGGCAGGACACTCAAGGTCTCCAAAGTTCAGGTAATCTGGTCAAAATTAAGAACCTGATTGTTAAATGAGACAGTAGAGTGGCTCAGGCTCAGTATCCAGGTTCAGTATCATCAAACTTGAAGAGCATGGCCACACACAGGTCAAGGTGGTATAGTGAGCTGGGTCTACACTTGTACCATGTTGTATTAACTCCTCTGCACTGCTTCTTGTAATGTTCATTGTTTTTGTTTCAGTTTTTGGTCCTGGAGACAGAGCTCGCTGTGCTGCAATAGTTTTCTTCTTTGCCAATTACCCAGTGTGTCAACTTATTTTTTCATCAGACAGTGCTGCTTCAGGAGAACAAAGAGTATTCACAAGAGAAATTAATCAACGAAATGCCAATAAAATAATAATGAATACAACAGATATGGGCTGTTACTGACTCAAATAAAGGGTGTTGCTGAGCTTTATAAATATAACATTAAAATTATTTATTACATGTGTTTATGAGGGGCGCGCATGTGCACACGTGTGTGTGTGTGTGTGTGTGTGTGTGTGTGTGTGTGTCAGAGACAACTTGTGGGAGTAGCTTCTCTCCTTCCACCATGGATCGAGTTCACGTCATCGGGTTTCCAGGCAAGCGTCTTTACCCGCTGAGCCCTCTAGCTGGCCCAAAAGCAACTTTTAAACTTCTAATAATTTTTGTTAAAATTAGTGATTGTATAGTAGAAAACTGAATTTCAGTACTGGCAGTCACCTTAAGGAGGGAGGATCATTTGCCCAACACAAGCAAATCTAATCTGGGGATTTTCCAGGGCAGACTCTACTGCTGCCCTCTGGCAACTTATTCAGTGTGAACACCATTTAGGGTGAGCTTTCTTCCCCAGTAATGTAAGCGCCTGGTTTGTGGTTCAAGTCATTAGTTTTCAATAAAGATAGAAAAAGAGCCTAGCATGGTGGTGCACACATTTAATCCTAGCACTCTGGAAGCAGAGGCAGGGGGATCTCTGTGAGTTCAAGGCTAGCCTGGTCTACAGAGAGAGAGTTCCAGGCCAGCTGGGGCTACAGGGAGACCTTATCCCAAAAACACCAAAAAGAAAAGACAGAAAAAGAAAATCATAGCTATTTCTGTCTAAGAAGGCTTCACATAATATTAATTCCTCTTATAATCTAACCCTGATACAGGGACTTGGTCATGTATTAACTGAGTAAAATATAAAAGAATAAATACATGTTATAATGAAATTCCCTTTGAACTTATTTTTCTGTAAGAAAAATAATTTTAGCTTCTTTAGTCCCTTTTTGTACTCTCTTTTCCTTTCAGTCTTTGGTGGTCTTTGTAAACTTTTAATTTCCTGCTATATCTAAGACAGCAAGGCCAAAACTGGGCATAGCATTTTACTGAGGACATTAACAGTAAGGAACATATTACATACAAGTGCTGCATGGTGCACATGTGACTCAAACAGGAAGTCATTCCAGGACCGTGATGCAAATCTTCATCATGCAAGTCATGCCGGGTACTTACCTCAAGAACCAGCCACAGCTTATCTCCATTTATTTTGTCCTTCTTAAAGTAAATCCCATAGAATTTGACCACATTAGGGTGGTCAGAAAGTGTTTTCAGGATGTTATACTCTGCTTCAATCTCTTCATCAATATCCTAAAGTTTAAAAAAAATCATAAAAAGAGAACTGTGAGAAAAACATGAATGGTGTTAATAAAAGAATTACAAGCAAAGAACTTAACTTCATTAAAGCAAACTCATAGTCATTTGTACTGTACTTTGTACTACAGACAGATATTTCTCACTACGTTATGGAGAGAGTATGACTTTTAGGTTAATAAAATGCAATAAGATTTATTTAATTGAATTTTAAGGAGTGGAATAATAAGCTTTAAATATATATATATATATATATATATATAGATATAGATATAGATATAGTTACAGATATAGATACAGATATTTGCCAGAAGAAGGTGTTGGAGCCCCCTGGAAATAGAGTTATGGAGGGTTGTTGGCTGCCATGTGGGTTCTGGGAACCAAACCCTCTGGAAGAGCAATAAGTGCTTTTAACCACTGATTCATCTCCCCAGCCCCAGAGAAATGAAGGAAGTAATAAAAAAATTGTATGCAATTGGAGAATGATTCCAAGTGAGTTTGCATTCATCATATTAATCATTTACTTGCAGTGAAAAAGACATTAACTTCAAATACAAAACTGTTAGGATTAGAAAGTTCATTTTTTTTTGGAATACAGCATATTTGGAAGTCATAGAAACCAAAAAATCCCTGTCTCTATCAGTACAGTAGTGGCACCTTTATCTTGGGGGTAATCAACAGCTATCTAATTGAATTTAAAGCCCACTGAATGGGGGGACTCACATATGGTACTGTAAACACAGCCAAATACACATGAGTGGAGAGGTCCTGAGGTCATGTATCCTAGAGAAAAACCTATGTTGGTCACATCCCTAGACAAACGTAACTTCTTATGGTATGCTAAACATGTATCCTTAGATTTACAGACAAGTATACATGTCACCATTCATCAAATAAGCTTCTTTTTGCAAAATATGGAGAATATTACAGAATTTCACAACTGATGAGGCGCAAAAAATAAGCGTCTGTGAGATGCCCAGCCCAAACCATGTACAATGGACCTCTACACCTAAGGCTCACGGAACATAGCAGAACAGGGAGTAGGTAGAGAGAATATTAATGCATCTCTCAATTCTCACCAGCGAAGCTCCCTCATGCAACAGAGGGTGATTAGCATAGAAAGCCACAACTGGCTAAAATGAATAGAATAAGAGACTGTAGAGGGCAGGTGCCTGGATAGGACCCCCTTATTAAACCTCTACCACCCAGGGCTCAGGGATCATTGTAGACGAGCTGTGTGTGTATGGTGGTGGTGGTGGTGGGGGGGGGAGACTGCAAGAAAATCATTCTGGCATGCTTCCAGAGAATCACATATACATGAACTAACTTACAGAGAAATAAGAGAAAGTCTTAATAGCACTTCTCTTACAGTGATTGCTGACATGTTTGGTGTTTCACTATAGAATCACAGAATCACAGACACAGAAAGAAAATATAAAGGAAGAAAGGCAAGCTCAAAGAAGTTAGAGTCAGAGACATTTGGTGCAAAATCCAGGTCTGTTCTTGAGCCTACTATCTTCTAATTCTGCTCTCATCATCTTTCCTTCACAGAGAAAATTTTCAGTTAAACACACACAATACTAAGACTTTTTATTTTAAAAATAAGTGACAATTTTTATAAAATGTATAGAGGCATTTACACTTATTTAAGATTTAATTTCTTGGCTACATCTTATTTTTATTTGGCTTGTGGCACGAAGAATTAAGAATTATTCTTAAGAAAATGTACCTAGTATATGTACCTTGACAAGAATAAAAACAGCAAAATAATAAATTAGTTACTCTACACTAGCTGATATTTCATTAAAACACAGTAGCGGGCTAGGGAGATAAAGTCCTTGCTTCTTCACAAGCCTCAGGACCTGTGTTTGGTCCCTAGAACTCAGTAAAAGTTTGAGCCACAGTGGTGAGCTCCTGGGATCCCAGCACTGGGAAGGCAGAAACGGGAGGATTCCTTGGGCTTGCTGGCCAGCCAGATTTGCCTAATTTGTGAGCCCTAAGCCAGTGAGATGAAAGGAAGTGAACAGTATTCTTCAGTCAACACTGAGGTTGTCCTCTGGCCTCTACATGCATCCACACCCATGAGCACACAGACATTTAAATACACACAATTATATGTATATATAGTACATAGTATACATACTGATTTTCAAGTGTTGTAAGTACACCATATATGAGGCAGTCACGCAAGAGCAATGATTACCTGTTATAAGCTACTTGCTCTTTTAAAAATTTATTATTTATTATTTTTATTTTATGTGTATTAGTAAATTTCTTGTATACATGTAAGTGCGCCCATATCATGCAATGCCCGTGGAAGTCAAAAGAGAGCATTGGTTTCCCCTGGAATTGGAGTTAAGGACTGTTGTTAGGTGCCATGTGGAAGCTGGGAACTGAACTCAGATTCTCTGCATGATCAGCTAGTGCACTTAACCACTGAGCCATCTCTCTAGCCCCATAAATTACTTAGTAATTCTTAATAATCACATAAGGAAGGCGTTGGGGAAAGGAGAGTAATATGAGGGATACACAATGGGATCATCCTCAAGTGTTTTCTCTTACTTCTGTGAACCCCAAACTCTATTATCAAAGGTCAGAGGAAAGAGAGATTCTGTCATTTTGGCATAGCGCAACTTGTTTGTGTCTCTTATCCTCATATAAATGTTAAAAAAACGCCCAAGAAGGAAATGTGAAAACATTGTACAGCAATTGAAACTGGGCACAGCATTTCTCAATTTTCCCTTCAAATATGCCTAACTTACTACTTTAAGATAAAGATTCTTTTCTCTAATCCTGTTAAAAATGCACACAGAATCCTAAAGTTATAATGAGTTTATCAGAAATGACTTAGCAAAAAAGAATCACCTCTAAGATGAACAAAGACAGAGCAAGATCCTTTGCTAGTGGACAACCTGTGTCTAGACTTGGGGTTCCAATGATCTACCCCCAACATTTTATCATTTCTGCTATGCATGTGCCTTCCATGAATACAAGAGTCTCTCAACACAAGTGGCCTTCAGCAGACATTGGCAAACATGTGATCCTGAGCTGCTTCTTGCTCATGCATGAACTATAAGAGCCTTAGTAGGTATTTGCAAGAAGATTGCATATTCCCAAACTGACAATTCTCATTCCCAGAAAACAAGCTCAGAGGTGTAGCTCTGTGACAGAGCACCTGCCTTTCATGTATACGGCCTTGTGTTCAATGTCTAGCACCATAAAGAAAAAAGAGTCCTAATCCATTCTCCCAGTCTATGCCTTTTGATTGGGGAGTTTAGCCCATTAATATTTAAGGTTATAATTCAGAGGTATGTGTTGCTTCCTTTCACCTTATTATACATTTGCATTTTTTGTGTAGGTTTCTACTTCTGCATTTCTGTTTTTATTAAATTTTTCTTTCAAGGTGCCTGGGGGTAGTTGCTCCTCTCCTCTGTCCTTTGAATTGCTTCAAGTATTTTCTGAAGGGTTGGTTTTCCGGACATATATTCTTTCATTTTGTTTATGTCATGGAAGATTTTTCTCTTTCCTTCAACTAGAATTGACATTTTTGCTGGGTATAGTAACCTGGGTTGGCATTTGTGGGGTTGGGGACATGGAAAGGGAAGCAACTTTCGATTCAATTGAGAAATGATGTATGACTTATGGAAAAAGTTTAATAACAATAAAAAATAGTAATTAAAAAAGAGTCACGCCTTTAATCCTAGCATGTGGGAGGCAGAGGCAGGTGGATCTTTGTGAGTTCAAGACCAGCCTGGTCTACAGAGTGAGTTCCAGGACAGCTGGGCTACAGGGACACTCTGTCTCTAAAAAAACAACAACAAAAAAAATCAAACCACTCCCTGAATATAGGGTCTGACAGTCTCCTCATGCTATTACTAACAGGAAATAGGTTTGATATTTTCTCTAATCAGAAACTGCCATCCTCCCCCAATAAACAAAAGGGAATTCCTATTGGGGATTCAGGCAGAGACCAGTGGGACTGAACAGGAAGCTCAGCTCTTCACAGTGAGGAACATCATCACCCTGATTACAATACACACCATTTTTGCTACGGAAAAATTTAAGCAAATATGAAAATTCCTCTCTCTATGAGGAATTTAATATTTAAAAAAATCTTCTTCAATTTGGCTTAAGAGAAATATTACCCAAAGCCTGAATACATGGAAGAAAAATGGAGAGAGTTAATATAACCAGAGATTTCATAAGAACTTTGAAATCCAAAAGTTCATATTTTTATAATTTTTTGAAGACTGAAATAATACTCAACCAATTGCTTAGTTGTTGAGAGCAGCATTTATGTGCTTACACAGTTATTTATTTACTTGCAGTTCCTTATTATATAAAACACAAACTAGGAAAGCAAAAAAAAAAAATGCAACTTGTTTTTGAAGGTTGTTGTGAAGAGTGAATCAATATAAGATGTTTTCAGATGTTTTAGCTGGTTAATGCAAAGAGAAATAAAATAAATATAGATTAAAAAGTAAAACCTAGGAGCTGAGGATACAGTTCAGTTGGCAAATTGCTTGCCTTGGGAGCACAAAGCCCAGAATTCACACTCTAGAATCAATGTCAAAATGCCGGGTGTGGTGTTACAAATGCTGGGTGTGGTTGTACGCGCTGTAATCCCAGTGCTGTGGAGGCTGAGAGGGCAGGTGAAAGCTGGCAGATCCTGGGGGCTTGCAGGCCAGCTGGCCTTAACTACTTGGGGAGTTCCAGGTCAGTGATAGACCCTGCTTCAATAACAAGGTGAATGGTGCCTGAGGCCTAACACATGAGGTTGGTCTCTACTTCCATATACACATGCATCATGTATGCACCTTCGCACCCATGCACTTACACACACATCAATACTCACACACACAAGTAAGTAAATAAACAAACATAATTTTTAAAACTTCAAAGTGACTTACATGAATTGGATCCAGAATTTTGACTGCCGCCTTTTGGCCATTTTTCTTATTCAGAACTTTGAAAACTTTTCCATACGTTCCTTTGCCAATTGTCTCAGTGATTTCCCATGTATCAGAAGGATCAGGAAAGTTATCAAAGATGATTGTTTTTCCAATTAATGGAAACATCTCAAAGGATCAAGTCACTGGAGAGAATAAGTACAGTTTAATCTACATTTGTTTGGGGATTTAAATGGATTGAATAAGCTGGTGGGAAATTTTCTAACATTTTTACCAGGAGAATAGAAAATATGTGACCATAATCAAATACATTTCAGAGCCAGAGAATTTAATTTAATTCTCCTTTATGAACAGATTAATGATTTTAATAATGCTTTGTAAGCAGGAATAAACTTCTATGTTTAATATTGTCTCATATTAATTCATAATTCTTTTCAGATTAAAAACTGGCATTTCTTATTATTCTGGTGTGATTTTAACCAATTTCTTCATACTCAGGTATTACAGTAAAATGAAGAGCTTTAAAATAAACTCAGAAGTGATAAATATCAATTTCCTCTCTATAAAACCCAATAATGGGCCCTCTTACTACTTTTAGGGCTAAGGTTTCTTTTTTTTAAATTCTTTTTGCACTTTTCCTACAATATAGTTTGATAGTATTTAGATTCCCTCCCCCATCTGCACTTCCTTCTGCTCAATTTAATGTATTCTTATATATGTATATATATATATGTATATGTATACATATATGTATGTATATATATATGTATACATATACATATATCTTATATATGTATATATATATGTATATATACATATATATACATATATATATATATATATATGAATATAGAAGTTCTATAGAGTCTGATTTGTGTCTCCTAATGTCCTTCCATCCACTGGATTGACCAGGAGTCCTGTCCCTGTAAGACACCTTCTCTCCCCCTCCCAGCAGCCATCAATTGCCAAAAGTTCCTTAGATTGGGTTGGACTTTCTTCCCCACTTCCTGTCTGTGCCGTGATTTTATCTGATTTGAGCTTACTCAGGATTTGCGTATACTGCCACCATTTTCTACCATATAACTTTTGAGGTTCTTTAAACTGGACCAACTGCCTATCTGGCCTCATTTCTTCCTTCTTAAACTCAAGTGCAGGTCCTTGGATCTTTTCTTCAGTCGCTCTATCCTTTGCCACCTCTGTCTGAGGCTCCTTGGCTAAAGTTCAACTCCTGCTTATCGTCAAGGTCTCACACCCCCAAATGTCATCACTGTGGGCTCCAACAGCAAGTACTATCTATTACTACATGACATCATTACTTGGCATCATTTTAGCACCTGGCACAGTGCCAAAATGACTATCAATTATTCGTTTAAAGGCATATGGTCAATATGGTCACTTACATCATTATCAATAATATGGACCATTGATATCACTAATATAATTATTGCAGTTGTAATTATGCCTGATGTAATTTATATGAATGGAAATGATATGCATGATATCATGGCTGTATGGGAAACACTTGATATGTAATGAAATACTTAATTGGTGAATGAAAAAGGCACAATTCAAAGGAGACTTTACCAATAAACCAAGATGAGTCCGGGTGTCTTGCTTCCTCTGTTGTCTTGGTTATTTTTCTATTGCTGTGATAAAATACCTTAATGAAGCTAGTGCCGAGCTGCATGGCCCAGAGGTTTCTGGGAGCTGGGGAGCTGAGGTATGAACTCAACTCACAGGGCACTGGCAGCTGGTGTCAGAGTTGCGGCAGAGGATACTGGCGCGTGGGCTAAGCAAGCAACTCAACCCCACCCCCCAACCCCCCAGAGAGTGGCTGGTAGCAGAGGGAATACAGTGTTTAGAAGGTGTCATCTGGGTTGTTACCCACCCAGTTCTTGCAGAACAGAAAGGGAAGAATGAACTACATCTCCCAATATATAACCAAAATTGAAAGCCTGAAATCTAGACAAGCCAACACTCCAAACATAAGGAGAATACAATGAGGGCACCCAAAGAGGCATTCAAGATTCGCATCAGAATACAGGGCAAAAGGCAAACCACATGCAGAGAGAGCACAACGAAAGAACAATATGGGAAAAGAGCAGAATAACTCCACACCAAACTCTGCGGAGCATGTGAAGGACTCCTACAGTGGGATCTACCTAGAGGTAACCCAGGACACAGATCGTAGAATAACAATCACAGATATATTCAAAGAAATCATAGAACTAAAGAGAGAGAATGAAAAACTCAGAAAGAGGGAGACAAGGACAAACTTTGGAATGAACTAAAAGGAGAAAATGACAGACACTGGAAAGAGCTAGAGGGACAAAATGACAAAGTCCAGAAGGAAGTGGAAACACTGAAAAGATGCAACGTTGAAATTTAAAAATGAGCGAAACAAGGAGCTACAAGAAAAGATTGAGAAGCTCCAAGAGGAAGTGGAAATAGTAAAGAAAACACAGGAAGAAATGAAAAAGGAAATCGAACAGGCATCCAATCAGAAGGAAAGAATGGGGAAAAGCCTCAGAAACAGAATGGAAGAGGTAGAAAAAAGAATATCAGACCCAGAAGATAATACAGAACAACTAAAAAGCTCAAGAAAGACTATGAAAATTTTTTTAAATATGCAAGAGTGGAACAACCAGGAAATGTGGGACACTATGAAAAGATCAAATCTCCATATCATAGGGATAGAAGGAGAAGAATCCCAAGACAATAGTATTGATTAGATTGTCAACAGAATAATAGTTGAAAATTTCCCCAAATTAAAAAAAGACAAACCCATACAAATACAAGAAGCTTGACACCAGCTTCCTGCACCCTGCGAGCCAAGCCCAAACCTCAGCTCCCCAGATTCCAGAAATCTCTGGGCCAAAACTGCTGGTCTGCACAGTTGCCGCTGCTCAGCACCAGCTGCCTATGCCCTGCGAGTTGAGTTAGACCTTCCCAATCACAATAGCCTCAAAACAATAAAATACCTAGGAACAAACCTAACCAAAACCCCCAAAGATCTCTACAACAAAAATTATAAAATCCTGAAGAAGGAGCTTGAAGAAGACATCAGAAGATGGAAAAACCTCCCATGCTCATGGATTGGGAAAATAAATATAGTAAACATGTCTATCCTACCCAAACTAGTGTACAGATTTAATGCAATCCCAATCAAAATCCCCAAGAGTTTCTTCATAGGCTTGGAAAAAAATTCTTAAATTCATATGGAACAACAAAAGACCCCAAATGGGCAAAGCAACCCTGAGTGAAAAGAGCAATACAGGGGGGGATTTCTATACCAGACATCAAACTATACTACAGGGCTATAGTCATAAAAACAGCCTGGTACTGGAGCAAAAACAGACCTGTAGACCAATGGAACAAAACTGAAGATCCAAACTTGAGCACATACAATTTCAGCCACCTCATATTTGACAAGAGGGCCAAAAAGACTCAATGGAGGAAAGACAGCATCTTCAGCAAATGGTGTTGGCAAAACTGGATCACCACTTGTAGAAGAATAAAATTAAACCCCTACCTCTCACTCTGTAGAAAAATCAACTCCAAATGGATCAAAGACTTCAACATAAAACCCAAGACTCTGAAGGTGATAGAAGAAAAATCTGGCAGAAACTTACAAGACATAGGCATAGGAAAAAACTTTCTAAATCAGACAGCAGCTGCACAGGAAATAAGGTCGACAATTGACAAGTGGGACCTTCTTTTTTTTGTTTGTTTGTTTGTCTTTTCGAGACAGGGTCTCCCTGTAGCCCCAGCTGTCCTGGAACTCACTCTGTAGACCAGGCTGGCTTTGAACTCACAAAGATCCACCTGCCTCTGCCTCCCAAGTGCTAGGATTAAAGGCGTGCATCCCCATGCCCGGCAAACAAGTGGGACCTTATTAAACTCAATAGTTTCTGTACAGCAAAAGAAATAATCAGGGACGTGAAGAGAAAACCCATGGAGTGGGAGGAAACCTTCACCGCAGATACATCTGACAGAGCATTAACTTCCAGAATATATAAACTACTCAAAAAATAAAGAAGTAAACAAATGACTCACTCAAAAGATGGAGTAAAGAGCTGAACAGAGACTTCACAAGTGAGGAAATAGAGATGGCTGAGAAACATCTTTAAAAAGTGTTCAACATCACTAATAATTAAGGAAATGCAAATTAAAACCACTTTAAGTTATCATCTCACCCCAATAAGGCTGGCAAGGACCAAGAAAACAAATGATTCTAAATGCTGAGAGGTCATGGGGAAAGGGGGACACTTGTCTACTGCTGGTGGGAATGCAAACTTGTACAACCACTATGGAAAGCAGTATGGAGAACCCTTAAAAGACTCAAATGAGCCTACCACCTGACCCAGCCATACCACTTCTGGGTATATATCCACCAGACTCTTCCTACCACCGAGATACATGTACAGCCATGTTTATTGCAGCTCTCTTCACAACAGCAAAGAGCTGGAACCAACCCAAGTGCCCCTCCACCAACGAGTAGATAGAGAAAATGTAG
This sequence comes from Rhizomys pruinosus, assembly GCA_009823505.1. Classification (NCBI taxonomy): domain Eukaryota; kingdom Metazoa; phylum Chordata; class Mammalia; order Rodentia; family Spalacidae; genus Rhizomys; species Rhizomys pruinosus. Next base: position 236,582 of record VZQC01006319.1, on the reverse strand, counting down.
TACATCTACACAATGGAGTTCTATGCAGCAGAAAAGAAAGATGACATCATGAAATTTGCAGGTAAATGGAGGGAGCTAGAAGATTTTATGCTAAGTGAAGTAACACAATCCCAGGAAAACAAAAGACGAATGGTATCCCTCATCTGTGGATGTACCAAATACTTAGTTGTAAGACAAACTGAGCAATGTTAATGTTATATTCCTCATGATTTAAGGCAACTGTGCTCTTGCATTGTGAATCCTTAAACAGGTTCTAGAGCTGACCTAACATTTATTTTCTGACCTTGGGTTTTTGGTACATGATGGAGGGTATGTGTACATCTTTTAGAGTATTATGGGATTGAAATGGAAAGATGCAAATCAAGAAATATGCTATGGAAAAAAGATACAGTTTGTTTCCAAAGGATACAATTTTAATATAAATGCAATGTAAAAAAAAGGCTGAGGCAACTTAGCTTTTCTGGGTGCTTAAAGACCATACTTAATGCCAATACCAATTTGGCTGAGGGACCTAAGGAATAATTTTGTTCCTTGCCCTCAGAGGTCAACTAAGTCTTAGGGGATTATGCATGGGGGCATCTCTTGAAATGTCCTGCAAACGTGAGTCACCAGTCTTCCTGTTCAGGGAGACCTTGGAGAGCCACTAATGGGACTTCAGCCAGTGTCCAGTCTACAAAGAGGAATGTCTGCTAATCCTTCAGAAAAGGAAGCCTGGTTTAGCAATGCCTGATTTTGTCCTCGAGTGGATGGAACTGGTAAATGAAAAGCTGAAGAGAGCAAGGCACTCTCACCCCCCCAAGAAAAACCTCTAGAGACCCCTGAGAACCAGATCCTCAACTGACCTTGAGAAAACAAAAACCTTGGTTAATCTGGGCTAACTCTGTGTCCTTAAGCATCCAAAAGGAAAGTACAACCAGATATAAATAATCAGTAAGACTAGAGAAACTGTACTGCAGACATAGAACTTGATATCTTAGTAAAGAGACAAAAAGAAAAGAGAAAGTACTGTTGTTTGGCCTGTCTTCAATTCTTACTGGCAAGTGCATCTACTCTGTGGCTGCCACTGCTTTGGGCACTCCTCAAAGACATGAGACACAGCTTTGTAACCTTCCAGTATGGACTGAGGACTCATGTCTCTCCAAGAATCCTCCAAACCTTTCAATGCCAGATGGGGACTACTGAGATACCCAGCTTGTGGACTAAACAGCTAAGGGGATGTCAGCCTCCTCAGAATATAGACTGCCATTGTTGGACTACCTGGCCTGTATCATTGAGGCCAGTGCAGGGGGATGGAGACAGGATGCGTGCTTACTGGATTTCATTTGGGGGACCATGGGAAGGAAAAACCCCAATGTGGAGCAAAAGTTCAGGATTTATAGTTGTTTGGGATTGCCAAGGAGGAACCTTCAAGCACTTACTTAAGGAAAACATGACACCTTTCAGGAAAAAATCCTCCAATTCAAGTGATATGTGTATGTATGTATACATATATATTTATATTTATATATATAACTATGTATATATTTATATGTGTGTGTGTGTGTGTGTGTGTGTGTGTGTGTGTACTGTAGCAATACAAGTTGAAGAGAACAACAACAAAAGAACTGAAAAAAACTCTGGAAAGACTCAGAAAAAGATACAGGACATGTATGGCAGAATCCAGGGACTCGGGTAGGGTGGGGGGCATGGAAAGGGAAGCTATTCTGGATTCGACTGAGAAATAAAACATGACCTATGGAAAAAGTTTAATAATAAAAAAGAATTTATATTAAAAACTAAAATAAAATCAATATCTTAATGAAAGCAGCTTAAGGAAAGAAGGGCTTATTTTGGCTCACAGTTCAAGGTACAGTCTGTACTGGTGGGGACATAATGGCAGCACAAGCTTGAAGCAGTCAGTCATATTACGTCCACAACAAGGAGCAGATGGACAGCAAAGAATACTTGGGCTCAGCTGGCTTTCTCCTTTTTTTTTTTTTTTTCCCCATGCCCCGGCAAAACAAGTGGGACCTTATTAAACTCAAAAGTTTCTGTACAGCAAAAGAAATAATCCAGGGACGTGAAGAGAAAACCCATGGAGTGGGAGGAAACCTTCACCGCAGATACATCTGACAGAGCATTAACTTCCATTTTTTTGTCTTTTCGAGACAGGGTCTCCCTTTAGTCCCAGCTGGCCTGGAACTCGCTCTGTAGACCAGGCTGGCCTTGAACTCACAGAGATCCACCTGCCTCTGCCTCCCAAGTGCTGAGATTAAAGGCGTGTGCCACCACGCCTGGCAATGGCTTTCTCCTTTTTATACCCAGGACCCAAACCCAGGGAATGGTTCTGCCTGTTTTAGTGTGATTCTTCCCTCCTAAATTAATCTAATCAACATAATCCCTCACATATATTCTCAGAGGCTAAATCATTCCTCTCAGCTCTGGCTGGAGGCTTGTCTCAGCTTATTCCAGATCCCGCCATACCTAGTAATCCTCTGAAGCTTCCATGTTCTATGTCACTTCAACTATTTATGAAAAATTGTGAAAAAGTGAGGGGTATTTAAATAATAGGACATTTTCTCAGTATTTTTGATAGGCCCACAGTTTCTCATTTATGTGTACAAAAGTGCATTCTTCTCAGTGTTAAAACTTTGACTGCAGTTTGTATGCATGTATGTACAGACTCATCTATTAATATATATTCGCTTCTCTTAATGTGAGAAACTACCTGACAGAAACAACTTAAAAGAGAAAAAAGTTTATTGTGGTTCACAGTTTCAGAGGTGTCCATCCTAAGAGGGACGACATAGCAGAGTAAAAAGAGTCATACGTGGTGGACAGGAAACTGAGAACAGCGGGTTATAGGAAGAAAGAAAGGCCAGATATACCATCCTCCAAGGACACTGTACAATGCCATACTTTTCCAACTCGGCCCCAACTCCTACCCTTCACTACCTCTGAATAACACCATCATATTCTGAGCTCACCAAGGTATTATAAATCCATTTACTCCATCAGAACTTTTGCAATCCAATCATTTGTAGATACCCATCACAGGCTTAGACCTTCTAGGGATCTCGGTTCAGTCAAATTGACAGTGAAAATGAATCTCACAATAGATGGGTATCAATAATCAACAAATAAGCTACAGAATTCAATTGTTGAACTCACTAACAGCTTTCTACTCCATCCACACTATCAACCTATCCACTGTCTTTGCCAACCTTCTATCTTCATTCCCTGCAGACTTTCTCTTTCCTCAGAATTTATCCAATCACTTGCAATACTCCAAACACCTAAACGCCTTCAATGTCTTATCTCTCTCTCTCTCACAATCTTTTAGGGAAAAATGAGCTCTACTTAAGCTTTGCATCTTCTTTACATTTATGACATTAGATAGCAAAAACCCATACAGCAGTCTTGCCTAGCACACAGAGGCAGAGAGTCAACAGTACCTCATCTTCCTAGTACACACCTCTGGTTTGTATGTTCTCCTTTTTCGGGAGTCACTGATATCTATATCTATATCTATATCTATATCTATATCTATATCTATGTCTATGTCTATGTCTATGTCTATGTCTATGTCTATGTCTATGTCTATGTCTATGTCTATCTATCTATCTATCTATCTATCATCTATCTATCTATCTATCTACCATCTATCTATCTATATCTTAATTTTTCCATTCTTCATACTGTTCCATTTTTTGTCCACCTCTTCCCATAGAATTTTACAACTGATGCCTTCACACCATTAATTTTAAAAGAAATAAATTCCTTTCAAAAACTTACAAGTCAGTATACCTGAAATGTAATGCATTCATGCCTACCTCTAGCAGTGCCTATTTGGTAGTACCTGGCTCCTTCTCACCTTTTAGTTTTCTTTTTTTTTTAATTTTTAAAAAAATTTTATTTATTTGTGTATGTGTATCAATGTACTGTCTGCATGCAGGTCTGTGCACCTGTGTCGTGCAATGCCGCGGAGGTCAGAAGAGGGTCTCGGATTCCCCTGGAACTGGAGTTCTCCTGGAATTGGAGTTTCAGACGGTTTTCATCTGCCATGTGGGTGCTGGGGATCGAACCCTGGTCCTCTGTAAGAGCGGTTGGCGCTCTTAACCGCTAGGCCATCTCTCCAGCCCACCTTTTAGTTTTCAACTGAAGCTGACTTTGCAGGACTCTGCAAGTTAGTCTTCCTTCCCTTTCCTGTTATTCTTCCTTTCCTTTCCTGTTATTCTTCCATTAAAATGTTAGCTACATGAGGTTCTGTACTGCTATTATTTTTACCACAGCTAATATAGGTTAGACAATCATCAACTATTAGTCAAATAAGCAAGTATTTATTTATCTGTTAACAGAGACAGCATCAATCTTGTTCAGTTCCAAAGCAAATAATACTACCTCTGTGCCTGTCACAAAGTAGGCTTTAAATATAAGGCTGTTGAATAAATGAATAAATAACATTTCTTAAAAATTTTTTGAAAGTGAGTGAGAGGAATAAGGATTATAGAGATCTGAAAAGAATATGGAAATCCAAAACAAAGTAAGTATCATATTCTGATTAATTGTACTAAGGGACACATAATTTAGTAAATGGCTATGAACGCCTGATAAAAATTACATCACTATGTAAAAAGAACCTTCTGAATAGTTCTTAAAATACTCAATCTTCATGAAATTTGTGCCTTTGATCCAAAACGCAAGGAGGTAATCAGTAATAATCATCCTCTTTAAGGATGGCATAATCAGCAATAAAATAACTACTTCTTATATCAATCTTTTTGAGCTATACAAATAAGCATTTATGCCATGCATGTAATATAAATGCTAGACAAAGAGACCAATTACGTTGTGTTAAGTGTCTGAAATAGGAGTTTCCAACCAAGAAAAACATTCATTAAATAGAATACTTCCTTTCAAGTTGTGGGATGATTGAACACAACTATCATTTCTGAGATATTAACTATTGGGAATTAACTGTTGGCTTTTCAATATACGAGCATAAAATTTTAAAAATTACTCAATACAAAAATATATGCAGTGTATCTGAATGAGTTTTGACATACAAATATAGGAAATATAGGAAATACATGATTAGGTTAAAATATGTAAGTATACCACATTACAAAAGGTAACAATAGAAATATGATTAACTGTTATAGCAGCCCAGAAGAATAAGCAATTACTTCTGAAGTAATGAGGAAAAGACACATAGGTTAAACAGAGTTGGAACTAAAAGTAAACAGAATTTTGTTCAAAATGTGACTTTCTAGTTATCATTGAGTGGTCGAATAGTTAAAGCTGTGAATGCCCTAGGGCAGTGGTAAGTTCCTTCAGCCATCTCAGGTCCCAGGCCTGCCTGTGTTGCTGGGATATTTTCCCCACCCCAGACCTGCAGTCCCATTTCTTTCCCAGAGACTTCCTGTGCCCTGTCATCTTAGCTCCCAGGTCTTCCTGGGTTGCTGGGATACTTCTATGCCCTGGAACTGTGAGCTTTCCCACAACTGTGTTGTCAGATAGAATACGGGATGTTATTTCTAAATTTGTGGAGACCTCTTGTGTCCTAATATGTTGTCATTTTGGAGAAAGTTCCATGGACTACTAAGAAGAAAATATATTCTTTGGTGGCTTTTTGTAGGTATTTGTTAGGTCCATTTGATTTATGATGTTAACTCCAGGGTTTCTATGTTTAGTTTTTGTCTGGTTGGCAGGTCTATTGATGAGTGTGGGATATTGAAGTCATTTACTATTACTGTGTTGGAGTCAATATGTGATTTTTAAATTTGATAGTGTTTCTTTTATGAAATTGGATGTCCCTATGTATGGTGCATACATGGTCAGGATTTTGATATCTTCTTGGTGGATTTTTTCCTTTAATGAGGATGACGTTACTTTTCTTGTCTCTTCTGACTAGTTTTAGTCTGAAATCCATTTTGTTGGATTTTAGAATAGCTGCACCTGCTTGCCTCTGAGTTCCATTTGCTTGGAATAGTTTTTTTTTTCTGTCCCTTTACCCTAACGTGACACTGGTCATTGATGGTGAGGTGTGTTTCTTGGAGGTAGCAAATTGATGGGTCCTGTTTTCTAATCCAATCAGTTTGTTTCTTTTTACTGGGGGAGTTGAGATCATTAATATTGAGGATTATTATTGACACATGTTAATTGATTCTTGTTATGTTGGTATTGTAGTGTTGTTTTTTGAGAATTCTGGTTACTTGTTCTGGGATAATATTTTTATTTATGCCCTCTTTATTTATCCTCTCTTCTGACCAAAGTATTCCATAGAGTATTCTCTGTAGAGCTGGTTTGTGAACTTAAGTTCCTTAAATCTGTTTTTTATCATGGAATTATTTTTCTTTGTCTTTCAAATACAACTGATCATTTTGCTGGGCACAGTAATCTCATAAAAGACAAACAGCTCATTACTGAATGATAATTGGATAAAGGAGAAAAACAGACAGGGAAATTTAACAAGTCCTTGAATTGAATGAAAATAAAACCAGAATATACCCAAATCTATTGGACATAAGGAAAGCAGTCTTAACAGGAAAATTTATAGTATTAAGTGCCTACACTAGAAAATTAGAAACATCTCATAGTTAACTTTAAACCTTGAGGTCTTGGGAAACCAAGAATAAATGACATTTACAAAGAGTAGACAGGAAGAGATAAGTACATTCAAGACTGAAATTAATTCAACAAGAAGGAAAAATAATATAAAGAATCAAAGAGTTGGTTCTCAGAAAAGATTAACAAGATTGATAATCCTTTAGTTCAATTAAGCAAAAGAAAGGTAGAAAACTCAAAATAATAAACTAAGATGTGAAACAGCAACTATAACAAGAGACAGTGAAGAAATTCAAAAATGTCCATAAGGACATGGCTTAAAAATCTATAGTTCAGTAAACTGGAAAATCTAAAATAAATGTTAAACTTTTGGATATGTGTGGCCTATCAAAGTAAAATAAAAATCACATAAATAATTTAAACAGACTCCAAACTACCAATGAGATAGATACAGTAATTAAAAATCTACCAACTAAAAATGGTCCAGGACCATTGACCCAGATGGGTCAATATACATAAGTCAATAAATGTAATCCACTACATAAACAGACTCAGGACAGCAACCACATAATCATTTTATCAGATGCAGAAAAGGCCTTTGATAAAAATCCAACATCCACTCATGATAAAACCATAGAGAATCTATGGATAGAGATGACGTAGCTCAACATAATAAAAGCTATGTACAAGCCCACAGCCAACATCATACTAAAGAGAAAAACTCAAACCTTTCCCACTAAACTCCAGAGCAAGACAAGAAGGTCCTCCTGTTCCATTCCTGTTCAATACAGTCCTAGAGAATTCTTAGCTGGAGCAATAAGACAGATGAAGGAGAAAAGAAGTCAAAGTATCCTTACTTGCAGCGATACGATTCTATTCATAAAAGATCACAAAGACTTTACCAGAAAACTCTTAGTGTTGATAAACACATTCAGAAAAGTAGCAGGTTATAAATTAATACACAAAACAAGCATCCTATCTATATATCAACAACAAACATACTAAGAAAGAAACCTGGGGAAAAAAAATCACATTTCACAATAATCTCAAAAAGCAAAAAATCAAACCAAGGAAGTAAAAGTATTACATTATAAAAATTTTAAGACACTGAAGGAAGAAATTGAAGTTAATACCAGAAGACTGAAAAACGTCCCATGCTCATGGACCTATAAAATTAATATTATGAAAATGGCCATCCTTCCAAAAGTAATCAACACATTCAATGCAATAACCATTAAAATCCTAACACAATTCACAGAAATTGAAAAAAATAATATCAAACACAAAAAAACCCTAAGATAGTAAAAACAATCCTGAACAATAAAAAATGCTAGAGACATTATCATCACTGATTTCAAATTATACTATAATAGAGTTACAGTAATAAAAACAGTGTGTCCTACTGACACAAAAACAGGTACAAAGATCAGTGAACAGAATTGAAGAGCCAGATTTAGGTACACTCATTATAACCAACTGATTTTTAACAAATAACCAGAAATATAAACTGAAGAAAAGAAAGCATATTCAACAAATGGTGTTGTTCAAACTGTGGAGCCTCAAGTAGAAAAAAGAAACTACAACCCTGTCCCTCACCATTTACAAATCTCAACACTAAATGGATCAAGGATCTTAACTTAAGACCTGATTCCCCGAATCTGATAAAGGAGGGGAATTCACTGGAATTTGTAGGCACAGGAGAGGACTTTCAGAACAGGATTCCTATAGCACAGTCATTAAGTCTAACATTTGACAAATGAGACCTCAGGAAACTAAAAAGCTCCTGATTGGCCAAGGGCACCATCAATCAAGTAAAGAGGCAACCTACTGAACAGGAAAAAAAATCTTTATCAACTGTACCTCTGACTGAAGGTTAGTATCTAAGATACACAAAGATCTTTAAAACTAAACATCAAAACCCTGAGCAACTCAAATAAAAATTGGATCAAGGAGCTGAACAGGGACTTTCCTTTCTTTTTTAAATTTTTTAAAATTTATTTTTGTATGTGTATGAATGTACTGTCTGCATGTAGGTTTGTGCACCCATGTCGTGCAATGCTGTGGAGGTCAGAAGAGGGTGTCGGATTCCCCTGGAACTGGAGTTCTCCTGGAATTGGAGTTACAGACGGTTCTCAGCTGCCATGTGGGTGCTGGGGATCAAACCTGGGTGAACAGGGACTTTTCTAAAAATGAAATGCAAATGGCTGAGATATACTTTTAAAAAGGTACAAAATCTTTAGTAATCAGGGAAATTCAAATTAAAGCCACTTTGAGATTTCATCTTACTTCACTCAGAATGATTAAGATCCGAAAATCAAACAACAACGAATGCTGGTGAGGATGTGGAGAAAGGATGACTGTACCCACTGCTGACGGGAGCGTAAACTGGTGCAGGCGGACACTGTGGAAATCGGTGTCCAGATTCCTCAGAAAGTTACAAATTGATCTACCATATCACCCAGCATACCACTCTTAGGCATATAACCCAAAGACTATTCCCTCTGTGGTGGTTTGGATGAGAATGTCCCCCATAGGCTTTAAGTATTCAGATATTTTGTCCCCAGTTGGTGGTGCTGTTTTGGGAGGTCTTAGAAGGTGTGGCCATGCTGGAGGAAGTACATCACCAGGTGGGTGGGCTTAGTGCATTCAACAAGCCTTGCAGTCTCCAGTGTCTCTCTCTCTCAGCTTCCTGTGCTCCTTGGAAGATGTGAACCTTTCTTTTTTTTTTTTTAATTTTTTTTTTTATTTATCTTTGTATGTGTATGAATGTACTGTCTGCATGCAGGTTTGTGCACCCGTGTCGTGCAATGCCGCGGAGGTCAGAAGAGGGTCTCGGATTCCCCTGGAACTGGAGTTCTCCTGGAATTGGAGTTACAGACGGTTCTTAGCCGCCATGTGGGTGCTGGGGATCGAACCCGGGTCCTCTGCAAGAGCGTCGGTGCTCTTAACCGCTAGGCTATCTCTCCAGTCCCAGATGTGAACCTTTCTGCTCCAGCTCGGGCCACCATGCCTCCCCTCCACAATGGACTCTTAATTCCCTGGAACTGTCAATCATAAACTCAAATAAACTCTTCCTTTTTTAAGTTCCCTTGGTCATGGTGGTTTTATAACAGCAACAGGAAAAGTGACTAAATCACCCTCCTAGAGAAATACCTTTTCATCAAGTTCATTGCTGCCTTGTTCATAAGAGCCAGAATTTAGAAACAATCTAGATATCCTTCAACTAATGAATAGATAATGATGGATATGGTACATATGCACAATGGGAAATTATTCAACTCTTAAAAAACGTGATTGATAGGAAAATGGATGGAACTGGAAACGATCATTCTGAGTGAGGTAACCAAGTTCAAGAAAGACAAACATGTCATGGTCACTCATAGCTGAAGGCTACCTTTGAAATCTTAGATTATGTATGTCATAGTTGAAAATCCAGAGAGGTGAAGAAACTAATAAAAGGCCATGGGTGTGTGTGTGTGTGTGTGTGTGTGTGTGTGTGTGTGTGTGCGCAGGGGGTAGGCTTCCCCAGAGGGTGGGGATAGAATGCAGTGATATAAAGGGAGAACAATAAAGTAGGAAGAGTTAAGTGGGGTGGGGAATGGGAGGGCAGGACTGAGGGGCGGTGATAAGTAACACTAAAGGCTTTTGGAGCAAGCCGTATGGAAACCTACCATTATAGAAGCTTCTTAAAGTATATACATATATATTACAGAAAGAGATTAAAATGAGTTGCCTTGTAACAGGGGGACATTGACTCTCCTAGATGCCATAAGCTAGCAAAGCCCAATGCCAAGAATGGACTACTTCATTTAAAAAATATATTTTATTTATCATTTTTATTTTATGTGTATGAGGGTATTACCTAAATGTAAGTGCACCTGTGTCATGCAATGCCCATGGACGTCAGAGGAGGACATCAGATCCCCTGGAACTGGAGTTCTGGACTGTGTTAGCAGCTATGTGGGATTTGGGAATTGAACCTGGGTCCTCTGCAAAAGCAGTCAGTGCTCTTAACCACTGTGCCAGCTCTCCAGTCGTGGACTCCTTCTTTTGAAGCTATTGAATGGGGGTCCCATAGACCCTCAAAAACTACTGGCCATTCCCTCTGCTCTTGGTTTCCCACCATAAACTCACGGGAAGACCCTATTGCTGAAGACACTATATACACGAACAGTAGAATAAACAAGGGGAAATCAAGCTGGTGCTGACTTCAAAGCCTCATCTCTACTGGACAGCTTTCATCGTGCTGGAAGGTGCTATGAGAGTTACTCTAAAATAAAATTTAGTATGACCTTACTGAATTGTGAGTCCTGTGAGCTACAAGAAGAATTGGCCTGGTAAAGTATGCCCACAGGTACAGTAATGGCATGAATATTATGGGAGTAACCAACCACTTTCTAATTGCATTTAAGATCCAACATAGGTTGGAGTCCATAATTGACATTGATATCAGACCTATGATATCAGACAGCTTACACAGGACATGAGAAAGAGCCTAATACTATTATTCTGCTAAACAGATACAGTATTAAACTGAATCCTAATAGATTCGTGCATCTCTCAGCTTTCACCAGAGAAGCTTCCTTATACAGAAAATAGTGATTAAAACCAAGAACAAAAACTAGCCAACGTGCAGAGAATAAGAGACTGCAGACAGCTTATCGCTGAAGAGATTACCTATATCATACTTCTACCTCTATACAGGCTCCACGATCTTTGTAGAAGAGGCGACAGAAGATTTGTAAGAGCCAGAGGAAGTGGATGACCACAAGGAAATGGAATTTTCCAGACTGTTGGTCACTGAGTTCATATGAGTTTTCCAGACAGTTCATCTGAGCATATGAACTAACAGCAATGGTGACAGCATGCACACGTCCCACATAAGCTCAGGCCAGACAAAATCCAAGTATAGACATGGGTAAGCGAGTATAAAACCTCCAACCCTACCTGAGGAACTACTGGCAACCAATAGTTGACTACCTATTGGCTACTAGGAAGGGGGAGAGTCAATCTCTTTTAAGGGTGAGACTACTGGTAGGTTGTTCAGGTTGCAGTGGATGAGCAGAAACCAAAGGGCAATTGAAGACACAAATCTGACTATAGGCATGTGTGTGTGTGTGTGTGTGTGTGTGTGTGTGTGTGTGTATGTGTGTGTGTGTGTGTGTGTGTGTGTGTGTGCTTGTGTATTCTGGTTTGCCTTCAATTGCTGCAACAAAACACTCTGAGTAAAACCAACTTGGGGAGGAAAGGTTTTAATTAGCTTACATCTCCCAGGTCAGCCCAATGGAGGAAATTACCCCACTGAGGCTCCCCCCTCCAAGGTGTGTCAAGATGATGACTGAGCTATCCAGTACAATACACACACACACACACACACACACACACACACACACACACACACACATGAAATTAGAATGGGTAGTAAGAGGGTGCAGATAGTAAGGGGGTGATATACATATTATCAAAATACATTGTAGGTAAATTGCAAAATCTGGTGAAAATGGGAAGAAAGTCTTGAGTCACTTTATTATAAAACATAGAAAACAATGACCACAAAATGATAAAACACAGAGATTTTGGAAACAGAATATGACCAGTCAAATCACACTTAAAAGAGATCCAAGTACCCTCAAGTGATAAAATAAAGTCATTTGAAAGGATTTCCTCAAAATATTCATTAAGGAATTTCAGTAGTGAGACTACAAAAAGTCTTCTGGTTCCTAAGTATACTTTCTCCACATTAAGTTGTATATCCCCTAAGAATGAAATAAAATGTCACATTTAGTAAATAACTAATTACTTAATGACAACAGTAAACCGCATTTACATAACAACGCATTTTTATATCTTATTTAATTCTTTAGTATTCATGGAGTAAAAATTAATCCCCAGCCCATAAAATTAGAAGCATATAATTAAGTACTTAAATTACATGAACATGTAAGCCAAAGAATTATTTCCAACACATAAACTTAATATATTTTAATGTGCTCATTTACCATAATTCTATAAAAGATACTCTCAAAGTGACATTTTAAAACTGAAAACTTGATTTTTAAAGTGACTCATTATATACATGGATTTTTCACCATGATAGTAGAAAAGACCTTAATTCAATGGAAAATGTATGCTACTACCGAAGGACCTTAACATTTATCTCAACAATTATTCTCCTTTCTTTTAGAACTCTGCATTTGGTTATTCACTAATAAATAACCAAACCGACTTCACGTTTACCCAAGCTGCAGCTGAGCTGATCCTCTACATGGTTCGCTTCCTTCAGATCTTCCATCAGCCATCGACTTTTCAATAAGCACAACCTGCCTTATTCACACTATGCAACTCAGCCCACTATCCTATCCTGCCTCTGTCCTAACCCGTCTCTATCCCATCCCATCCCATCCCATCCCACCTCTGCTCCATCCCGTCTCTGTCCCATCTCCCAGTCTGTCCCATCCCCCTCTGTCCCATCCCCCCTCTGTCCCATCCCCCCTCAGTCCCATCCTGCCTCTGTCCCATCCCCCCTCTGTCCCATCCCCCCTCTGTCCCATCCCCCCTCTGTCCCATCCCCCCTCAGTCCCATCCTGCCTCTATCCCATCCTGCCTCTGTCCCATCCCACCTCTATCCCATCCCCCCTCTGTCCCATCCTGCCTCTATCCCATCCCCCCTCTGTCCCATCCCGCCTCTATCCCATCCCCCCTCTGTCCCATCCCCCCTCTGTCCCATCCTGCCTCCATCCCATCCCCCCTCTGTCCTATCCCCCAGTCTGTCCCATCCCCCCTCTGTCCTCTGTCCCATCCCCCCCTCTGTCCCATCCTGCCTCCCAACTCCAGATTCCTATTCCACACTACTTAGAACCTCCCAACACACAACTTAATTTCCTATTATTATATTTTATTTCCTCATTACTAGAATGGAAGTCCCTACCTCCCAAGAGCTAGAATTGAGATGTGTGCCCCCAAGCTTGGCTTAAAGAAGGAAATTTTTATCCAGTTCATTGACTAATACCTCAAAGGTCTAAAACTATGCCTGCTATACATATAAATACCTAAGATTACTAAGAAGACATGTACAAATATTTAAAATAAAGTAGAACTTTCAAATGTCTTCAACAATGAATTCTATCAAATATTTAAGAAATATGTCACCTTAGTGCCATTTTTTCAGAGAATATACATACAAGAAACAGCTGAAATATATATATATATATATATCCAAATAGACAATGTGGAATCAGATTATTAAATAAATAAATTTTAATTAAAAACTATTAAATAAAGAGAACCAAGAAAGGGGTACAGATGCAAGCTTGAGAATGCAGAAGAATTGGTGGATGTGAAGGGAAATCCTCTGAAATTATCATCTAAAGAATGAAAAAAAAAAAAGAAAGGAGAACAAATGAACACAATTGCAGGGACTTATGCAAACACAAACAGGCAAGTCGAAATATGTTTTATGAGTTTGAGAAAGATTGCACCAGACAGAGACCATTACAGAGTACCACAACTGGTCACATACAGATATTGTCTCTGACTATCCCAACCTAAGTGGCACATCTACAATGTAAACTCTATATCTAAGGCTCACAGAACACAGAACAAGGGGTAAAGAGGACATTAGTGAATCAGTTCTCATTAAGAAGCTTCCTCATCCAACAGAGGGCCACGAACACAAAAGGCTGCAAATGGACAAAGCATAGAGAGTAAGAGTCTGCAGAGTGAGGTCCGTGGACAGGAGCCCTGTGTTAAACTTCACTCACCCTGGGCTCAGGGACCATTGCAAATGAAGGTGCAGAATGACTGTAAGAGCCAGGGAGGAGGATGATCATGTGGAAATAGAGTTCCTCATGCCGTGCTCACAGGAACCTACAGAAATGGTGTCAGCATCCCTAAGTCCTATGCAAAATCAAGCAGATAAGACCCCAGCACAGAATTGTGGAAATGGGCAGTAAGTCTCAGTTTTAGTCAAAGAACTACTGGCAGCTGAATACTGCTGGGTGAGGAAGAGTTGATCTTAAAGGGAAGGGCTCTACATCGGCTGACTAGACTCCAGTGGATGAACTTGCACTGCAGAACATTTGGGGACAGTAATTCGACTCAGTGGGCCTAAACACGAAGGACAGAATGTGTAGATTCCAGGGAGGGTGGGGCAATTGGAGGGGCCAGTGGGGAAGTGGATATAATGATGGTTAAGGTTGATTGAGATGTTCTGTTTGAAATATACAAAAATTTAATAAAAATTTACAAACCTTAAAAAAGAGTTCAGGAGAGACAGAGAAACAGAATGCTGGTTTATCCTGAAGACTTCATGGCTAAAACCCACAAATCGGAGACATTTCCAGACTACCTGAGAGTGCCTCCATCTGGTCTCCATGTGGTTGTGAGGTTCCTGAATTGCTCTTTGGCCATCCCCCTACATTGCCACAGAAAATTTGAAGCCCCTCCCACTGCTGCAGGGCTAGACTTCTCTGATCTTAAGTAGGAGCCTAGATGTTTGAAGACTGCCTGAGGACAACTGAATCCAGCCTCCACCTAGTGAGCTTCCCAAAATGGCCTGTGCCTGTTGGCTAGTAGGAGCCAAGACCTTAGAAGGAAGCCTGAGTGTATGTCAACTTAGCTTTATTCCAGAGATGCAGGGATGGTTCAATATATGTAAGTCAGTAAATGTTTAAAATCATATAAATGGACTCAAAGACAAAAATCATGGTCATCTCAAAAGATGCAGAAAAGGTCTTTGATCAAATTCAACATGCATTTATGTTAAAAGATCTAGAGGGAATTGGACTGGAGCGAACAAATGTCAGCATAATTAAAGCTGTATACAATGATCCCATAGCCAACATCATTCTAAATGGAGAAAAACTGGAAGCATTCCCCTTAAAATCAGGAACCTGGCAAGGCTGTCCACTATCTCCACTCCTTTTCATTTTTAATTTTTATGGTATTGTATTGTATTGTATTTTTGAGACAGGGTCTCCCTGTAGCCCCAACTGGCCCAGAACTCATTCTGTAGACCAGGCTGGCCTTGAACTCACAGAGATCTGCCTGCCTCTGTCTCCCAAGTGCTAGGATTAAAAGCATGTGCCACCACACCCGGCTTTCCACTCCTTTTTAATACAGTGCTTGAAACTCTTGTTGGAGCAATATGACAAAAGAAGGAATTAAAAGGAATATAAATTGGAAAGAATGAGGTCGAATTAAGAGATGCCAAAAATTCCACCAGAAAACTCCTAGAAATGATTAACATTTTCAGTAGGGTGGCAGGTTACAAAATTAATCTACAAAAATCAGTAGCCTTTCTACATGCCAATACAAGTAATTGAAGAAAGAATACATGGAAACCCTCCCATTCACAATAGCATCAAAAAATGTCCCAGAATAAACCTGACCAAAGACATTAAAGATGTCTACAATGAAATTTTAAAGGAAGAGATTGAGGAAGACACCAGAAGATGGAAGGACCTCCTATGCTCATGGATTGGAAGAATTGATACTGTGAAAATGACTATCCTACCAAAAGCAATGTACAGAGTCAATGCAATCCCAATCAAAATCCCCAGGACATTCTTCACAGAATTAGAAAAAAATATATATATATAGCCAAAGCAACCCTAAGCATAAAGACCAATGCAGGGGGGATTACTATACCAGATTTTTTTTTTCTTTTTAAAAATTTTTTTTAAATTAAAAAAAAAATTTTTATGTGTATGAATGTACTGTCTGCATGTAGGTTGGCGCACCTGTGTCATGCTGCAGAGGTCAGAAGAGGGTGTCGGATTCCCTTGGAACTGGAGTTAAAGATGGTTCTCAGTCGCCGAGTGGGTGCTGGGGATCGAACCCAGGTCCTCTGCAAGAGCAGTCGGCGCTCTTAACCGCTAGGCCACCTCTCCAGCCCACTATACCAGATTTTAAACTATATTACTGAGCTATGGTTATATAAACAGCACAGTATTAGCACAAAAATGGGCCCATAGACCAATGGAAAATAAAGACCCAAACATGAGTAAATGAAATTTCAGACATCTGATATTTGATAAAGGGACTAAGACCACTCACTAAAAGAAAAATAGCATCTTCAGCAAATGGTGCTGACTGGATCCCCACCTATAGAAGAGTGAAACTATACCCTTATCTTTCACCTTGCACAAAAGTCAATGCCAGCCAGATATTTTCATAGTTTTTACTTGAGATTTTTAGTTGTTCNTGTGTTATCTTCCAGGTCTGATATTCTTTTTTGTTGTTGTTGTTTTTGCTTCCTTCATTCTACTTCTGAGGCTTTTTCCCATCCTTTCCTCTTGATTGAATGATTGTTCGATTTCCCTTTTCATATCATCCTGTAATTTCTTTAGTATTTCCACCTCCTTTTGGAGCATCTCAATTTCTTCCTGTAGCTCCTTGTTTCGCTGGTTGGCTTCTTTTTTAAAAAAAATTTTTATTTATTTATTTATTTATTTATTTATTTATTTATTTATTTATTTATTTATACTGTCTGCATGTAGGTTGGTGCACCCGTGTCATGCAGTGCCGCGGAGGTCAGAAGATGGTGTTGGATTCCCCTGGAACTGGAGTTCTCCTGGAATTGGAGTTACAGACTGTTCTCAGCTACCATGTGGGTGCTGGGGATCAAAACTGCATCCTCTGCAAGGGCAGTCGGCACTCTTAACTGCTAGGCCATCTCTCCAGCCCTGGTTGGCTTCTTTTTTAATTTTAGCAAGGGATATTTTCAGTGTTTCCACTTCCTTCCAGAGTTTGTCATTCTCTCCCTCTAGTTCTTTCTGGAGTTTGTCATTCTATTCCTTTAGTTCTTTCCAAAGTTTGTCATTCTCTCCCTCTACATCCTTCTCTGACTGTTTCTTTATATTCTTTGACTATGTCTATGATTGTTCTAAAATCTGTGTCCTGGGTTACCTCTAGGGAGATCTCATTGTAGGAATCTTCTATAGTTTGGTATGAAATATTGTGTACTTTTCCCATGTTGATCTTTCATTGTGTTTTTGGCATGTGGGTTTGGTTTTTGATTCTGACAGGAATCTCAAATATTTCTTCACTGTGTTGAATGCTTGCTTTGTTTGCTTCCTTCAAATGCCTTCATTATTTTTCCTTATTTATGGAGTGTTGACTTGTCTAGGTTTCAGGCTTTCAATTTTGGTTATATATTGGAAGTCTAACTCACCCTTCCCTTTCTGTTCTGAAGGTTCTCCAAAAACCGGATAGATAATAACCCAGTTGGTACTCTGGTGAGCACTGTGCTCACTCTGCTTCCTGCCAGCCAGTTCCTCTACGTTGTTTGTAGGGCTTGGTGTTGTGGCACTGGGGTTGTCTCAAGTTCGTTGCTTCATTTATTGCCTTGCACCAGACAATTCCAGTTGGTGGGGGGAAGAGCAAATGGTTTCCCTGGTGCTCTTTGCCAGGTGGTCTGGCAAAATCTCCTGATATGAGCTCCGTGTACTCCAATCCCCCAGTAGCAAAAGACTTACCTTTATATTGGCTAGCTGGGCAACTCCACCCCCACAGCCACACAAGCCAATGTTTCAATTATCCAATAATTCCCCTGGCTGAAGTGCCTGGCCCCTATTTGTGCTTCAGGTGGTCTGTCAAAATCCCCTGACCTAAGCTCTGTGCATTCCATAAGTTAATTTCTAATATGTACTATATTAATTGCAGCACATATTCATTTAAGTGTAACTTGCATACTCAAACAGTTTCTAAAGATAAAATTAAATGATCAAAAGTTTGGAAATTAGTGTTGCATTTACACATATCAAGGGGAAGCTAGTAGTTGGGGTTTTACATTTTACAGCTCATGCCACGACTTAGATGTTGCAAGAATCCTATTGCCAGTCAATAAATTTTTGGTTTGAGAAATTGAAATTTCTTATACACGTGTGTCTTACCAGAACTTACTTGGAAGTGGAGTGAGATGAAGCCTAATGTTCTTAGCTACTTTTAGAAAAAGTCAGTAATGACAGTATTTTGTTAATCAGTAAATGCCAAGTATATGAAGCTATGTGTAAATGCAGCAAATAAATATCATGCTAATATCAACAGCCAAGAATAATTATTTTGACTTTTAAGTATCTCTTATCTGTACAGATTGTTTTATTATAATTTATGAATTAATATTCATTTATATGCAATCCATATAAACATAATCTATAGCATATGTAATACATAGGGAACTAGATTTCATTTCTTTATATTTTATTTCTTTTTAAAATACGCAAATTGCTTGGAGCCTACGGGACATCCAAGAACACAAAAAACCATCACATCCACAAGCCAGGAAAAATAAAAGAGACCATGTAGCAGGGAGGAGGATCTCTAGAGAGGGGAATAGTAGGATACAGGTGCTGTGAAGGGGTAAGAGATGGCAAGGGATCAGATGCGGCAATACAACAGCGGAGACGCGAAAGGGGAGTTGAAACATGTTATTACATGATCGTTGAAAAGCCAAAGAGAAACCTTATTTTACACGCATACTATCAAACTATACCTACTATAAATTATATAATAAGACCTACATACACACACACAGACACACACAGACACACACAGAATCTATCCCTTTTTTTTTTTCTTCTTTTTTGAATGGTGATACTATGCAAAGCTGCCATATACTATCTAACAAAGCAGTGCACAGGAAACCTCCATTTGTGTTGTTGGTGAGGCATGTCTAAGAGACTCTCAAACAATATAGAGATTTCCCTTGGTTGTCTCTTGGAACTTGAAGGTAAGATTCCTATCTGATTGAAAGACACCAAACATTCGGAAATAGGAACTTGCAGAATCTAGAGAGTGGACATTGTTGTCTCCTGCCCGCTCCGTTCACTGCAGTGTTGGGATTCACTGAGTGCCACCAACCTCACTTACGTTTCTGCAGGTACCAGGAATAGACCACCCTAGTCTTCATGCATCCCCAGGCAACATGCCTGCCAACACTCTAGTACATCACCCATTTCCCCTGTTGCCTTTTTAAAAACATTCTTTATGCTTTGCTTTGTCATTCTGTTTTTACTGTTCCTGTTTTTTCTTTATCTTTCTTTCTTCATCTTTTTTTTTTTTTTTTTTTTGAGACCAGGANCTTTCTTTCTTTCTTTCTTTCTTTCTTTCTTTCTTTCTTTCTTTCTTTCTTTCTTTCTTTCTTTCTTTCTTTCTCTTTTTAAGACAAGGTTTCCCTGTAGTCCCAGCTGTCTTGGAACTCTCTATGTAGATCAGACTGGCCTTGAACTCACAGAAATCCCCCTGCCTCTGCCTCTTGAGTGCTGGGATTAAAGGCATGTGTCACTTCACCTGGCATTAGTTTCCTTCTATAAGTGGAGATCCAGCTTTGCCAGCATCATTTGCTGAAGATGCTGTCTTTCCTCCATTGAATCTTCTTGGCCCCTTTGTCAAATATTAGGTTGCTGAAATTGAATGTACACATATTTTGGTCTTCAATTATATTTCATTGACTATGGGTCTATTTTTGTGTCAGTACCATGCTGTTTTAATGACTTTAGCTCTGTAATATAGTTTGAAATATGGGATAGCAATCCCCCTCCACCCCACACCCAGCATTGCTCTTTGTGCTCAAGGTTGTTTTGGTTATCTAGGTTCTTTTGTGTTACCATATGTATTTTAAGATTTTTTCTAATTCTGTGAAGAATGTTATAGGGATTTTTATTGGGAATACATTGAATCTATATGTTGCTTTTGGTAAGATGGTCATTTTCACAGTATTAATTCTTCTACTCCATGAGCATGGGAGGTCCTTCCATCTTATCTTGTCTTCCTCAAGCTCTTTCTTTAAAGATTTAACATTTTCATTGTAGAGATCTTTAATTCATTTGATTGGGATTATTCTGAGACTTTTTATTGAAGCTATTGTGAATGGGAGTTTTTCTATGTGCTTGTTCTCCAATTGCTTGTTATTGGTATATATTTCGTATATACCAATAACTACTGATTTTTGTAGATTAATTTTATAACCTGCCACTTTACTGAAAGTGTTAACCATTTCTAGGAGTTTTCAGCCATCTCTTATGTATTATATCATATCAGCTGCAAAAAAGGATAGTTTGAACTCTTATGATTAGCATCCTTTAATTTCCTTTTTTTGTCTTATTGCTCTACAAGAGTTTCAAGCACTATATTAAAAAGGAGTGGAGATAGTGTACATCCTTGTTGGGTTCCTTATTTTAATGGGAATGCTTCCAGTTTTTCTCCATTTAGAATGAGGCTGCCTATGGGTTTGTTGTAAATAGCTTTAATCATGTTGAGGTATATTCCCTGCAGTCCAGTTCCTCCTAAGCTTTTAATATACATGTATTGTGACTTTCATCAAAGGCCTTTTCTGCATCAATGAGATGACCATGTGATTTTTGTCTTTGAGTCTATTTATATGATTTATGACATTTATTGACTTATGAATATTGAACCATCTTTGCATCTCTGGCATAAAACTGATTTGATCATGGTGGATGATCTTTTTGTTGTGTGCCTGTATGCAGTTTGCAAATATTTTGTTGAGAATTTTTCATCTATGTTCATTAAAGTTATAGGTCTGTAGTTTTCCATTTTTTTTGTTGTATCTTTACTTGGTTTTGGAATTAGAGTGATTCTGGCTTCGTAGACAAATTTGAGAGTTAGTTCTCCCTTGTTTCTATCTTTTTGAATAAATTTAAGTAGCTTTGGTTGTAGATCTTCATTAAATCTGATAAAATTCTGCTGTAAATCCATCTGGGTCTGGGCTTTTCTTAGTCCAGAGGTCTTATATTACTATATAAATTTCCTTATTTGTTATGGGCCTGTTTAGGCTGTTGATCTCGTCTTGGTTTAACTTTGGTGGTTTCCATGAATTTAGAAATTTATCCGTTTCTTTTATATTTTCAAATTTTAGAGAGTATAGGGTTTTTTTTTTTTTAGGATTTCCTTATAATGTTTTGAGTTGTTTGATTTCTGTTATGAAATTTCCACTTTCATCTCTGATTTTGTTAATTTGGATTTGCTCTTTCTTTCTTTCTTTCTTTCTTTCTTTCTTTCTTTCTTTCTTTCTTTCATTAACTGGGATAGGTGTCTCTTGATTTTGTTTATCTTTTCAAAGACCCAGCTCTTAAATTTTTTGATTCTTTGTATTTTTCTTTGTTTCTATTTCATTAATTTCTGCTCTGATTTTTGTTATTTCTTCTAGTCTATAAGGTGTGTGTTTGGTTTGTTCTTGCCTTTCAGAGGACTGAATTGAACTATTACATCATTTATATGTTCTATTTCTGATTTTTTAAATGTAGGCATTTAGAGCTATAAATTTCTCTCATAGAACTGCTTTTAAAGTGTCCCAGAAGTTTTGTTGTATTGTATTATCATTTTCATTTAGTTATATGAATATTCTTATTTCTTAATTTCTTCTTTGACCCATTCATCATCCAAGAATATGTTGTTTAATCTCCATGTAGTCTCTAGAGCTTCTTTTTGACTATAAGCTTAATTGTATCATGGTGTTATAGAATGCATGGGATTATTTCATTTTCTTTTGTATTTGTTGAGATTTTGTTTCCCATATGTGGTCAATTTTAGAGGAACTTGTATGGGCTACTGAGTAGAAAGTGTATTCTTTGGTGACTGGGTGGAATATTCTGTAGATGTCTGCTAGGTCCATTTATTTCAGATGTCTGTCTGTTTATTCTTTGTCCAGTTGACCTTTCTATTGTAGATGGTGGTGTATTGATATCACCTACTATTACTATGTTGGTGTTAATCTGGGTTTTAAAGTGCCATGGTACTCTTTTTATGAAATTGGTTGCACTAGGGTTTGGTGCATAATTGTAATATTTTCTTGGTCAATTGCTCCTTTGTTTCACGTGAAGTAATTCTCTTTATCTTTCTGATTAGTTTTAATTTGAAGTTCATTTTGTAGGATATTACAATTCTAATACCTGCTTGGTTTTTAGTGCCTTTTTGTTTGGAATATTTTTTTTTTCATCATTTTGCTCTAAGGTAGTATTTATCCTTGAAGTTGAAATGAGTTTCTTGAAGACAATAGAAAGATGGATTTTCTTTCTTAATCCATTTCTTGTCTTTGGACTCCTGAGAGCAGCCATCTATGTTGACTCTCCCCACCCCAAACTTTCCTTGAACTTCTGAGAACAGCCTTCATCCATGCTTAGTTGGATAGCCTTTCCACAGGCTGTCTCCATCCTCACATTGTCCTGAATTCCCGAGACAAGCCTACTATCCTTCCTGCCTTCTCCCCCCACTCCCTTGCACTTATTATCAAGATCATCCTAATATCCTGTGGAACCTAAAGCACATACAACTAACCTGTCATACCTGAGTTAAAAGCAACCTGGAAAATCAACAATATAAACAGAACCAAAATTCAAATAAACAGAGGCAGAATAGAATGTCTCATTTGGTACACGACCTACAAAAGACATCTATATGCCCAAATCACATCACAAACACACATATAATATGAAAAAACACAAGAGAATGTGTTCTTAAGAAAATTTACCATTTCTACAGTCATACACTACAATGATGATCACCCTGAGGAACCCCATGATGCAGGTTTTTAGAGAGCAATTATAAACATGATTAAGGAAAACACAAATAACTCAAATAACTCAAAGGGATAGGAATAAACTTGTAAAGAAATCTCAAGAAAATTCAAATATGCAGCTGAAGGAAATAGCAAAAATAATTCAGAACTTGAAAAGTTAATTCACACAAAGGACAGAAATATTGAAGAAAACCCACCATGAAGTGAAGATGGAATTGAAAAGCACAAGTCAGTTTGAAGCAACAGGAGAAAGCCTCACAAATAGAATGAATGAATGAAACAGAAGATAGAATATCAAAGATGACAAAATTGAAGAACTCGACTCCACAAGAAAAGACAATAAAAAATTAAAACACACACACACACACACACACACACACACACAGACGGAATGCACAGGAAATGCAGGATGCCATGAAAAGACCAAATCTCTGCATTATAAATATACAGGAAAGAGATAAATTTCAGACCAATGCCATTGACTATTCAACAAGATTGTAGAAGAAAATTTCCACAAATTAAGGAAAGACACACTTATACAGATTCAAGAAGCACATAGAACACCAATTACACAAGATCACAACAGAAACTCTGCATTGCATAGCATAGTAAAAACACTTAACATGTATGTTCTTATAAATATTTCTAGCCTTCCTCTGGACTATTGATAGGTATTGTATTAGAAACCAGCATGATGCTTCTGTTTCCTGTTCCTGTGCCTGCTTGAGGTTCTTGGGGACTCTTGTTTAGCAGCTGAAATATAGGTCCAGGTAAAGAGTGTATGTGTTAATATGCAATGAAAGGAGATACAACACACAAAGAAATAATGATAACTCATACAATCATTTGTTTACAGAAACATGTGTTTGGTATCTTAAGAGTAGCTATTCCCTCTAATGTGAATTCTAATATCTGGCTCCCTACAGGGAAATTTGCTAGGCAGATAAAAGAAAAATGGATAGTAATCCATAATCTAGTGTGGGTTTGGGCACAACTGATTGCAAATTGGTTTTACATGAAGTATGCTTGTACTCATAGATTATCACTTATTGTTAAAAATGAAAACAAAACAAAACAAAAAAACAGAAAGATGCAGAAAAGTTATGGCAGAATGCATGATCTGGGATGGGTAGGGGTGGGGTGGGGGAAAGGGAAGGGGATATATGCCTGAACTGAATTGGAAAATGATGTATGAAATACACAAAGCATCAATAAAAAAATTAAATAAGGGCTGGGTGTGGTGGCTCATGCCTTTAGTCTCAGCACTTGGGAGGCAGAGGCAGGCGGATCTCTGTGAGTTCAAGGCCTGCCTGGTCTATAAAGTGAGTTCCAGGACAGCTGGAGCTACAGGGAGACCCTGTCTCAAAAAATAAATGACCAAAAATTTAAATAAAAGGAAGCCTAAGTTTCACAAACTTAGGCTTCCTTTTATTTAAATTTTTATGTAAATAACATAAATAATTAATATGGCCATTCAAAAAACTTTCTTAATTTTTGAAAAGGAAAATCTGTTAAATTCCATCTCAGCATGCTCAATCAAGATATAAAATTTTTATTTTTAAATTTTTTTATTTATTTTTGTATGTGTATGAATGTACTGTCTGCATGTAGGTCTGTGCACCCATGTCATGCAATGCCATGGAGGTCAGAAGAAAATAAAATTGAATAAATTTTATTCAGGCCAATAATTTTTCCATTGTACAAAAGGAGAGAAATATTATTTTCACTGGACAATACAGGATTTCCTGTCTAGGTAACTTTAGAACTGAGCTTTGTGGAATAATTAAGACTCAGGTTTGAAGAATTGGGCATTCTCATGGAGATAAGACTATGAACAAAGAATCAGATTACTAATAAAGCCTGCTTGACTATAAAGGTGTCTAGATTAGGAACTTTTCATATATTATTTTGTACTCTTTAGAGTGATCAGCTATGTAGATATTTTATTGATTATTCATATTGCTTTAAGTAAAATTTTTAGTAATATATATATTGGGGAGTGGGGTTCCTGGGTGTCCTCTTGTGTGAGTTGCATGGACAACCGGCCCCCATAAAACTCTTTCACTTGCATGGACTTGGGGATGGGTAAATCCAGCAGGTCAAAAGAGACCTGGAAGTTTGCCTCTAGAGACTTATTTGCAGGAGTTTGGGGTCTTATATTCTGCCATTTGGAGGGCTTCTGGCGAGAATGGTGGTTGAGGGTTCATGGGAAATTCACAGTGTACTTTCTACAAAAGGCTGTCTTTATGCAAGCCAGCAGAGGCTCCAGTTCATTCTCAAAACCAAGATGCACTCTTTAGAAATTTCAGGACTGTGACACCCTTTGGCCAAATCCTCAGAAGAGGGATGCAGGGCTGGTTTATCAATTAGCAATTAGCGAGCAGGGGCTGGCTGTAATCCCTAGCCTTTGCAGGTTTATCTTGGTAGGTTATTGGGGCAAAACCCAGCTCCCTTAATGTTCCAGCCAAATGAAATACCAGGCCCCACAGTTCCCCCTTTGTTTTTATTGAAATTGGGTGGGTGTCATCACATTCCTCTAGTGGGTGATCAGGAATGGCCTGAACCAGGACACTTTGGGTTGTAATCTCAGTGAAATTATTAATTTTTTTTCCAAACTGCAGCACTCCTAGGGTGAAAATTAGTCCCAGAAAAGGGGGCATCCATGTGGTCAGAGAGTTGGGGAACCAGGAGACAGACAATAGGAGGGCTTTGCCATTAACCCAGATTCATTGACATAAAATAAACATCTACCCTCCCCCCCCAAAACATACAGGTATCATTTGTACCCAATTTAACACAGATTGTGATTTTTAGTTGTACCCCAAAGTCTCAAGTTTGGATGGAAAGGCCTGTACATATAAGTATATTGATGGAATAAAGACCAGTTTGTGATTAGTTGTGATTTCCCAACTATCTCCTTAGTCTCTGACATGTTTCCTCTTTAGTGAGTAACCCATAGGCTTTGGAAAGGAAGGGGAGGAGTGGGTAGAACAGTCCATTCTTTTCTTTAAGTGACACCTTGGACTTTTGTGTCCATCCCAGCTTTCCTTCCAATAGCTTGGCAACTTATCCAAAGGTATCTTTTGTAATTCTACTGATGAAATATAAATAGTAAAAGCACATGGACTTAAGCAAACATTAATTAACATAATAGGTTGTGTTGTGGGCACAGGCATAGATGTTTAGAAATACCATCATTCTTAAAAAAAAAAAAAGAAATACCATCATTCTTTAGAGTGTTTTTTTCCTTAGAAATAACACTGTATATCATAAATATATTTTTGTAGATAAATTGATGAAGGCTAATTAAAATCCTTTTAAGAATAAAATATTTTAGCCCTTTAATATCAAATCCGAAAAATAAAATAATGCACCAGAGTATGAATGAGAGACATTACTTTAGAGGCTCATTTGCTATTTGGGGGTCTTTACCCATGGCCTATCTATATTTTTGTAGCCTTGATAGTTTTATTGGGCTTGACTTTTGGCTGAGGTCAAAGATACCTGTGTTTTGTTTTTTATTTCTGATACCAGATTGTTGCTGGGGGGAGGTCCTCAGACAGGTAGATCTGTTTTTATTTTTAGTAAGATTTTTCAGTAAAGAAAGGTATTTTGTTTAATTTGGGTGGTTTATATCCAATATTTGAACAGTTTTTGTTTTTAGTATACCTTTTGTGAACTGTTTTCCAAGATCTAAAGCCCTTTTTGAGGATTTTAGTATAGTACCTGGCTTTGACACTTTTTGATTGATATTTTTGGGGAATAAGAAGTATTCCTCATAGAGATCTCATGTCTATTTGTCAAAGGAAGAAGTTAAGCATGTCCAGTAAGGAGTTACTGTCATAATAATTGACTTCTATCCCAGAGAGATGCTGAGTAGAGAGTTTTTACTTGACTGTATCCTGAAGGGAGTCATATTAATCTCTCCCTTTTTTGTATTATTAGAATGTATATGATTTTACATTTTTAATTTATGTTTTAAAAGACAGTTGTACAATATACCCATACAGGAACCACGTGTTGAAGGTCCTCTGAATCCAATTAAACTATCTCTTATTAGACTGTATACTGTTGATTAAAGATGTGAAACCCAATCTTTTAGGGCCAAGCTATTTTGTGGACAAAATGAAATGTTACAGGTAACATTATACACCATAGAAAGACATATGGGGGGCTGGAGAGATGGCCTAGCGGTTAGGAGCGCCGACGCTCTTGCAGAGGACCCGGGTTCGATCCCCAGCACCCACATGGCGGCCCGAGAGCTGTCTGAAACTCCAATTCCAGGAGAACTCCAGTTCCAGGGGAATCCGACACCCTCTTCTGACCTCCGCGGCATTGCACGACACAGGTGCACAAACTTGCATGCAGACAGTACATTCATACACATACATAAATAAATAAAATTAATAAAAAAAAAAAAAAGAAAGACATATGGAATGCTTGCTTACATAAATCCCAAGGCTGTCACTGGAAATCTAGTATGAATTAGGAGTAAGAAATATTAATCACAACTTGTATTTCCAATTAGTTTAAGTGTGTTACTAAATTTTTATGTTAATATTTGACCAATTTTACTCAATATCGGTATTTTAGTTTTAATACCATGTAATGTGTAAATAAGTTTGGGGTAAAAATTGAATATTAAATTAGATAAACCTGGACTCGACATACATTTTTTAATTGTTTGNGAGGGTAGATGTTTATTTTATGTCAATGAATCTGGGTTAATGGCAAAGCCCTCCTATTGTCTGTCTCCTGGTTCCCCAACTCTCTGACCACATGGATGCCCCCTTTTCTGGGACTAATTTTCACCCTAGGAGTGCTGCAGTTTGGAAAAAAAATTAATAATTTCACTGAGATTACAACCCAAAGTGTCCTGGTTCAGGCCATTCCTGATCACCCACTAGAGGAATGTGATGACACCCACCCAATTTCAATAAAAACAAAGGGGGAACTGTGGGGCCTGGTATTTCATTTGGCTGGAACATTAAGGGAGCTGGGTTTTGCCCCAATAACCTACCAAGATAAACCTGCAAAGGCTAGGGATTTCAGCCAGCCCCTGCTCGCTAATTGCTAATTGATAAACCAGCCCTGCATCCCTCTTCTGAGGATTTGGCCAAAGGGTGTCACAGTCCTGAAATTTCTAAAGAGTGCATCTTGGTTTTGAGAATGAACTGGAGCCTCTGCTGGCTTGCATAAAGACAGCCTTTTGTAGAAAGTACACTGTGAATTTCCCATGAACCCTCAACCACCATTCTCGCCAGAAGCCCTCCAAATGGCAGAATATAAGACCCCAAACTCCTGCAAATAAGTCTCTCGAGGCAAACTTCCAGGTCTCTTTTGACCTGCTGGATTTACCCATCCCCAAGTCCATGCAAGTGAAAGAGTTTTATGGGGGCCGGTTGTCCATGCAACTCACACAAGAGGACACCCAGGAACCCCACTCCCCAATATATATATTACTAAAAATTTTACTTAAAGCAATATGAATAATCAATAAAATATCTACATAGCTGATCACTCTAAAGAGTACAAAATAATATATGAAAAGTTCCTAATCTAGACACCTTTATAGTCAAGCAGGCTTTATTAGTAATCTGATTCTTTGTTCATAGTCTTATCTCCATGAGAATGCCCAGTTCTTCAAACCTGAGTCTTAATTATTCCACAAAGCTCAGTTCTAAAGTTACCTAGACAGGAAATCCTGTATTGTCCAGTGAAAATAATATTTCTCTCCTTTTGTACAATGGAAAAATTATTGGCCTGAATAAAATTTATTCAATTTTATTTTCTTCTGACCTCCATGGCATTGCATGACATGGGTGCACAGACCTACATGCAGACAGTACATTCATACACATACAAAAATAAATAAAAAAATTTAAAAATAAAAATTTTATATCTTGATTGAGCATGCTGAGATGGAATTTAACAGATTTTCCTTTTCAAAAATTAAGAAAGTTTTTTGAATGGGCATATTATTAAAATTATCTCGAGATAAAAGTTGCAATACAAAGGACAGATAAAAATTGACATGCAAAATTAAAACAATTTAGAATGAGTATAATAAGGTCTGAATGTAGTTATTTTAAACATATTTGCCTATTTTTAGGAAGCCTGTTTAAGAAAGAAAACATTTGTCAATAAAATTTTGATACAGAAGGGTTAGAATTAAATCCTTAGACATTTGAAGAATAATTAGAAGGGACCTGAAATAGAATACTTTACATGTTTTGGCAGGAAATTAAATAAAGAAATTCCTTAGCATTGAGAGATGTTTGTTTGAACATAGTGAGAAGGGAGTTTGTGCTGGATAGCTTTAGTGTCAACTTGACACACCTGGGTTGAGAGAGCCTCACCTGGGGAATTGACTCCATTGGATTGGCCTGTGGCCACATCTGTGGAGTATTGTCTTGATGGTCGAGCAATGTGGGAGGGCCCAGCCCACTATGAGTACTGCTACCCTGGGCAGGTTGTTGTGTACCTTATAAGAAGGTGGGCTGGGCATGAGCAGGAGGAGCAAGCCAGTGAACAGCATTCTTCCATGGCCTGTGCTTCAGCTCCTGCCTCCAGGTTCCTGCCCTGAGTTCCTGCCTCGGGTTCCCTGAGTTATGAACTATGATCCAGGAGATGTGAGCTGAATAAACCCTTTCCTCCCCAAGTTCGTGTCAGTCAGAGTATTTTGTCACAGCAATGGAAGAAAGACTACAACAGAAATTGGTACCAGAAGAGTGGGGTATTGCTGTGACAGACCTGACCTTGGAGTTTTGGGGAAGGATTGTGGAAGCGTTTGGAACTTTGGGCTGGGAAGATCATTGAATGCCTAAAGATCATTGCTGTGGAGCTTGGAGCAGTTTTGCTGAGGGAGTTGTAGAAGATGAAGGCCTGGCTTGTGAAGTTTCTAGTTTCAAAGGGGAGCAGAGATAATCAGGACTGTGTAATCTGTGGGTTCTGGTCAGCTGGGGCTGAAGAATCAGCTGTAAGTAACAAGAGACCAGAACCTGAAGTGAAATCTTTTTGTACTGGGACAATTGATGCTGGTTAGCTGGGACTGAAAAATCAGCTGTAAGTAACAAGAGACCAGCATCACTGTGGTGAAATCTTCTGGGAAGAATTTCTTCAGGGTCAGCACACAGAAGCTGTAATCTAGAAGGGGCCTGAGCCTCCATCTCAAGCCAAAAGCAGGACTTTGTAACGTGTAAGAGTCTCCTATATGGTTCTGGTGTTGAAATTCGAGGGGGGTCACAGAGAGCAGCCAAGGCTTTTCACTGCGAGAGGTCAGGAAGGACCATTGGTGGAAGTGCACCTTGGTTGCAGTGAAGAACCCAGGATTGCAGGGTACATGGAGAGAAGCTGAGGCCTTGCACCAGAAGAGGTCAGAAGAGATCATTGGTGAAGGTGCTGCCTCAGTTTCAGTGGCGACCCCAGCATTTTGGAGATGTCGGGACCTTGGGATGACCACCAAGAGCAGCGGCAGGTGTGGAATGGAGTTGGCCTCGGCCTTTGAGATGAGCTGTGTGTGCTGCAGATGGCAGAGCAGAGAAGGGGAGCTGCAGAAACCCTTTGGAGCCCAGAAGATCATGAGTGAATCCCAGGTGTCCAGCCTTGAGCTACTGGACTTAGGTTTTGTTTGAGAGTGCCTGATTCTTCCCTTTGAAATAAGACAGTACTTGTTTTGGATTTTACAGCAGCCCACAGTTAAGAGACTTTTAATAGACTGAACTTTTAAGGGTTTGGTCATTTTAAGGACTGTGGGGCTTTTAAGGTTGTACTGTCTTAGGTTGTGATTAATGTTAACATCATACTTTGGTTATAAGAACTGGAAAGGTGGTGGTTTAATAGTGATGTGTTTTGTGTGTCAAGTTGACAAGGGGTCAATTGTGCTGGATAGCTTTAGTGTCAACTTGACACACCTGGGTTGAGGGAGTCTCAATTGGGGAATTGGCTCCATTGGATTGGCCTGTGGCCACATCTGTGGAGTATTGTCTTGATGGTTGAGCAATGTGGGAGGGCCAGCGCACAATGAGTGGTGCCACCCTGGGCAGGTTGTTGTGTACCATATAAGAAGGTGGGCTGGGCATGAGCCAGGGGAGCAAGCCAATGAACAGCATTCCTCCATGGACTGTTCTTCATCTACTGCCTCCAGGTTCCTGCCCTGAGTTCCTGCCTCAGGTTCCCTGAGTAATGAACTACGACCCAGGAGATGTGAGCTGAATAAACCCTTTCCTCTCCAAGTTGGTGTCAGTCAGAGTGTTTTGTCACAGCAATGGAAGACTAACTACAACAGAGTTTTTCTTCTTGGAGTATGGATAGAATTCTGAAGGACAAAAAGAAGTTAAATTTTGAGGTTGTAGAAAAGAATTTACAAAATAGCAAGCTTGGGATTTGAACTATTGGCCTCCTGGTCTTATGTCTGTTTACTAAATCACTAAGCCAAATTCTTTGTTGTTAGGAGAGGGCAAGCATGGTTTTAGACAAAAGGACTGCATGTATACCTCTCACCATGGCAGTGGCTGGGTGGTGGTGGGGGGCTCCAGCTCAAGTTAGGGTTCCAATGTGCCTTACCCTGCAGTTTTTGCTTCAAGCGGGGGGGGGGGTCACTGGAACCAG
Organism: Rhizomys pruinosus; assembly: GCA_009823505.1. NCBI lineage: Eukaryota > Metazoa > Chordata > Mammalia > Rodentia > Spalacidae > Rhizomys > Rhizomys pruinosus. Next base: position 204,889 of record VZQC01006319.1, on the reverse strand, counting down.
AAGTAGCGGCCACTTCATAGCTGGGTGTGGACTTCTTGAGTCTTAGGGAGTGTCTTATTTCCCAGATCCCTGTCTATGTGTCTACCTGATATGTGTGGGGAATTATCCATGATAGAAAAGGAAAGAGACACTTATGAGTAAAGAGAACTTAAGACTGAAGTTTTTTGCCAATGCATGATCAAACAGCCAGGAATCCAATTAGAAAACACAAGGGGCCTTCAGCTAACACCAAAGAGTATCCTTGGTCACAGAACACCAGCTGTTCCTTTGTCTTAATGGGTCCCTTGCAAAACCGAGAACCAAAATTAAAAGATTAGAAATAAAGAGTCTGAAAATAAAATAAAAATAAAAATGGGTCTGTCCTACTCAAGTGCAGAAGGACAAAGCCACAGCTACCTGAGATCAGAAAGAGTCACTCCTCATTTTGGGGGAGGATGAGGACACAGTTGCCCGATTTTCCCCACTCTGTCCAGGAAAGGGGAGAGTTCAAATGTCCAGTCTCCTTTCCTTGTTGCACATTGCTTTACTGTAGCCTCATGGAATTTCATGTAGCCCCACATTGAGCTCCATCTGTGGGGCAGTGGGGTTCCCAGTGTCATAGGCGCATGGTTGCAGCCTCTTGCTTGTGTAAAGCCATTTGCCCTGTGTGCTTGGCAGCGGATGGGAGGGAGAGGAAGAAAAGGACTCAGAGGTAGGTAAACCTGGCAGATCAAAGGAGACCTGGGAGTTGGTCTTGAGAGACAAAAACTCATTTATTTACAGGAGTTTGGGGTCTTATATACTGCCATTTGGAGGGCTTCTGGCAAGAATGGCGGTTGAGGGGTGCATAGGATATTCACAGTGTACTTTTTACAAAAGGCTGTGTTTATGCAAGCCAACAGAGGCTCTAATTTGTTCTCAAAATCAAGATGAGCTCTTTACAAATTTCAGGAATGTGACACCTTTTGGCCAAATCTTCAGAAGAGGGCTGCAGGGCTGGTTTATCAATTGGTGAGCATGGGTGCTGGCTTGAATCCTGGCCTTTGCAGTTAGGTTATTGGGGAAAAGCCAGCTCCCTTAGTGCTCCAGCCAAATGAAATATTGGGATATATATATATATATTATATATATATATATATAATATATATATACTTTTTATAGAAAGGAAATAAGACAGAAGAATTTAAGAACTTGATCATGGCACAGAGTAATATATCATGTAGCAGGAGAAAATAAGCATCCCTCCTACTACACTGCTGCCCCGCCCATGGTCTGATCTGCCTAATGAAAATGTAGGAGGGGGTTTCTGAGTATTTTGGAGAGTTAGACTCAGAACCCAGAGCAGGCAGATTCTACCACACTGGTTATAACAGTACTACAGAGCTCAGTTTTGCTTCTTTAGGCAATTGTGAGATATGGAGGACTTTATGCAAGAATGTGGTATCATCAGTTCTCAGGAGTGAATCTAAAATTTTAGCATAATGCATAGTTGATAGATCATAGACAAGGGACCCCAGTAGGTGGGAGATTAGTTAGGAGGCTGTTCCATCAGGAAATATTCAAGTAAGCATCTGTAAGGCCTTTCTTGAGGATAAATGGTGAATTTTTCTTTATACAGTGTCATTTCCCATTGATAGTAGAGATGCATTATAAAGAAAACCACATTAAATTTAGAAAATCATTCAAACTTATAAATGAAAGGGAAGTCCTCATTTCTGGATTACCAAGGCGGCCTGTGAGTCACTCACAGAGCTGCTATTTACCTTACTGATGCTAAACTTAGCTCAGGATTTACTATGAGTAACTTACAGTAAGATCTTCAGAGTACTATAGCTAGATTTTTCAATAAAATCCTCTCAAATGGAAAGAGTTGTTCCATTTTCTCCCTCACATGTCGTGAGAGTGGATTACATTCATACCTCACTAGAAATTTGAGGGGATATATCAATGGATATATGACTTGGAAGGAGCAAATACATTTAACTATAAAGTACCACTGAAATTACCTTTTTTCCAAATTCTATCTTGACATAAATCACATTTTCTCTTTTAATTTAATTTTTGTTGATTTACAAAAATNTTTTTTTTTTTTTGTCTTTTGAGACAGGATCTCCCTTTAGTCTCAGCCTGCCTGGGGCTTGCTATAGACCAGGCTGGGCTTGAACTCACAGAGATCTGCCTGCCACTGCCTCCCCAGTGTCCTTAGTGCTCTTAACTGACAAATATGAATAGCTGAAACATTCTGACATAATACACTTTGAAATTGAGGAACCTATTGCCTAACCCTTAGGCCATCATTTTGCATGAACTGTAACATATTAGCAGTCTGTCTGTTTTTATAGTTCCCCTACTTATGTGTTCTCAGACTGCTTTTTCCTAAAGCAGAAGAATTTACTGTTGTTATAAGCAAGCAACGTACTATCTTGCTTAAGTGATTAAAGTTAAAATAATTTTTTAGCTAGTAATTTATATATGCATGTGCTTAGCTAAGTCTTTTAATGCATTTTAATAATCTTATGCAGCAAGTACTATCTGATTTTATAGAAAAGGAAATTAATACAGAAGAATTTAAGAACTTGATCATGGCACAGAGTAATATATCATGTAGCAGGAGAAAATAAGCATCCCTCCTACTACACTGCTGCCCCGCCCATGGTCTGATCTGCCTAATGAAAATGTAGGAGGGGGTTTCTGAGTATTTTGGAGAGTTAGACTCAGAACCCAGAGCAGGCAGATTCTACCACACTGGTTATAACAGTACTACAGAGCTCAGTTTTGCTTCTTTAGGCAATTGTGAGATATGGAGGACTTTATGCAAGAATGTGGTATCATCAGTTCTCAGGAGTGAATCTAAAATTTTAGCATAATGCATAGTTGATAGATCATAGACAAGGGACCCCAGTAGGTGGGAGATTAGTTAGGAGGCTGTTCCATCAGGAAATATTCAAGTAAGCATCTGTAAGGCCTTTCTTGAGGATAAATGGTGAATTTTTCTTTATACAGTGTCATTTCCCATTGATAGTAGAGATGCATTATAAAGAAAACCACATTAAATTTAGAAAATCATTCAAACTTATAAATGAAAGGGAAGTCCTCATTTCTGGATTAACAAGGCGGCCTGTGAGTCACTCACAGAGCTGCTATTTACCTTACTGATGCTAAACTTAGCTCAGGATTTACTATGAGTAACTTACAGTAAGATCTTCAGAGTACTATAGCTAGATTTTTCAATAAAATCCTCTCAAATGGAAAGAGTTGTTCCATTTTCTCCCTCACATGTCGTGAGAGTGGATTACATTCATACCTCACTAGAAATTTGAGGGGATATATCAATGGATATATGACTTGGAAGGAGCAAATACATTTAACTATAAAGTACCACTGAAATTACCTTTTTTCCAAATTCTATCTTGACATAAATCACATTTTCTCTTTTAATTTAATTTTTGTTGATTTAAAAAATGTATTGATTCCAGGATTTCATATAAGGGGCTGGATAGATGGCTCAGCAGTTAAAAGCACTGGCTGTTCTTGCAAAGAACATTGGTTCAATTCCCAGCACCTATATGGCAGCTGACAACCATCCATAATGCCAGTTCTGGGGTATATGATACCCTCTTCTGATCTCCACAGGCACTGTACAACATAGGTGCACTTTACACACATGCAAGAAATACACTCATACACATAAACTGATAAGATTTTAGAAATATTTCATATAATTATTTTATTTTATTTTATTATTTAATATTATAATATTAAATATTATAAATATTTATATTTATAATATTTATTATAATATTATATATTATATTATAAATATTATAATTATAAATATTATAAATATTTCATATAATTATTTTATTTTATTCACATTCAGACCCCTTCTCTCATCTCCACACCCACTTTATCATCCATCCTCCTCACTGCATGTTCTCTATTTCTACTTTTCTTTTCTTGAAAGCCTGTAGAATCTAATCTCTGTTCCCACGAATGCTCGTGGGTGTATGTCTATCTTTTGGAGTCTGGTCAACCTACTGGGTATCATACCAGTGAGAAGAGCTGATATTCCCTCGCCCAACAGCTATCAATTGATGATGGTTTCTCAGCTAGGACTGGGGCTTCTTATCTACTTCTCCATCCAAGCTTGACTTTTGTTTGGCTTGTACTTGCCCAGGTCTCATGTATGTTGTCACAAACACACTGGGTTCACATGTGGAAATGCTCTGTTGTGTCGGGACTTCTGCCTTGCATTTATCAACCATATCTGGCTCTTACAATGTTTCCACCCCCTCTTCTGCAAAGATGGCTGAAAATTGGGTGGAGAGGGTATGATATATAGGTTTCCCATTTATGGATGATCCCTTTGTAGTGTCAAATTTTTGCCATTCTCACTTTCTGGGTATCTCTGGGTATTAAATTGACTCATAATGACATTGTTATGCCCATTTATTAGTGCAACTCTCAACTCTCAGTAGAGAAGCTTCTTGAAGCTTATGACAAGTAACACATTTACTCTTAAATCCATGTGAAGAACTTGCAAATCACTATATTTTTATGACTTAAATATTTCTCAATATTCTAGATCCAATTGTTTATTTTTCTAACATATTATTAGACTTTGTAGCCCATGTCTCATGATTTCATGCCCTTCTATCTTCCTCATTGATTATGCTTATTTAAAATTTTTTGTCTTGCTTAAAAAAACTCTAAATTTCAACTATATTTTCAATGTTGAGAGGCTTTGACAGATTCCTTGATTTTTTAAAAGAAATTATGTTTATTTTGTGTGTGTGCATGTGTACATGCATGTGCATGCATGTATATGATACCTGCAGAATCCAGAAGGTGGCATCAGATCCCCTGAAGCTGGAGTTACAGGTAGCTGTGAACCACTGGATATGCATGATGGGAGTCAAACTTGGGTCTTCTTCAAGAACAGCACGTGTTCTTAGCTCTTGAGCCATCTTTTGGGCCCCCATAGAAGTCATTATGTAGCCCAGGCTGGCCTTTCATATGTGATCTTCCTGCATCAGTCTCCCAAGTGCTGGAATTATAGTCCTGTGCCACCACATCCAGTAATAGACTCTTAAGAACTTAGTGACAGGTTTTACTATCCTTCCATAACCTATTCTTTCCTCTTATAATTCAACCTCTCAAGATAATAACTGTTCACATTCTATAAAAACTACCTATGTGTCCTCAATGATTACTGAGTATTGTTCTGTCTCTTTCATATAGTCTCGTGGGCTGAATCAAACATTCATGAAGCTTTAAGTAGTATTTTTCAGCCTGAAATACTCTTTTGTTTGTTCATATTTGAAAAAAAATCTTGTTTAATCTTTTAAAGTCCTACATGTCAATCAACAGTTTTCATGATCTTAACTAAAACAAATTCTTCTCTCTCTGCTGCTCAGTGTTCATCATAGTGTAAAGAAACAAGTTGCTCAAGTGTTTTACCTTCCAGGCAATGAGAGACTTGATAGCAAATATCATATTTATTCATATTGTACTTCAGAGATGTAATTAGCCAGTGAATACTTNTATATTATAAATATTATAATTATAAATATTATAAATATTTCATATAATTATTTTATTTTATTCACATTCAGACCCCTTCTCTCATCTCCACACCCACTTTATCATCCATCCTCCTCACTGCATGTTCTCTATTTCTACTTTTCTTTTCTTGAAAGCCTGTAGAATCTAATCTCTGTTCCCACGAATGCTCGTGGGTGTATGTCTATCTTTTGGAGTCTGGTCAACCTACTGGGTATCATACCAGTGAGAAGAGCTGATATTCCCTCGCCCAACAGCTATCAATTGATGATGGTTTCTCAGCTAGGACTGGGGCTTCTTATCTACTTCTCCATCCAAGCTTGACTTTTGTTTGGCTTGTACTTGCCCAGGTCTCATGTATGTTGTCACAAACACACTGGGTTCACATGTGGAAATGCTCTGTTGTGTCGGGACTTCTGCCTTGCATTTATCAACCATATCTGGCTCTTACAATGTTTCCACCCCCTCTTCTGCAAAGATGGCTGAAAGTTGGGTGGAGAGGGTATGATATATAGGTTTCCCATTTATGGATGATCCCTTTGTAGTGTCAAATTTTTGCCATTCTCACTTTCTGGGTATCTCTGGGTATTAAATTGACTCATAATGACGTTGTTATGCCCATTTATTAGTGCAACTCTCAACTCTCAGTAGAGAAGCTTCTTGAAGCTTATGACAAGTAACACATTTACTCTTAAATCCAGGTGAAGAACTTGCAAATCACTATATTTTTATGACTTAAATATTTCTCAATATTCTAGATCCAATTGTTTATTTTTCTAACATATTATTAGACTTTGTAGCCCATGTCTCATGATTTCATGCCCTTCTATCTTCCTCATTGATTATGCTTATTTAAAATTTTTTGTCTTGCTTAAAAAAACTCTAAATTTCAACTATATTTTCAATGTTGAGAGGCTTTGACAGATTCCTTGATTTTTTAAAAGAAATTATGTTTATTTTGTGTGTGTGCATGTGTACATGCATGTGCATGCATGTATATGATACCTGCAGAATCCAGAAGGTGGCATCAGATCCCCTGAAGCTGGAGTTACAGGTAGCTGTGAACCACTGGATATGCATTATGGGAGTCAAACTTGGGTCTTCTTCAAGAACAGCACGTGTTCTTAGCTCTTGAGCCATCTTTTGGGCCCCCATAGAAGTCATTATGTAGCCCAGGCTGGCCTTTCATATGTGATCTTCCTGCATCAGTCTCCCAAGTGCTGGAATTATAGTCCTGTGCCACCACATCCAGTAATAGACTCTTAAGAACTTAGTGACAGGTTTTACTATCCTTCCATAACCTATTCTTTCCTCTTATAATTCAACCTCTCAAGATAATAACTGTTCACATTCTATAAAAACTACCTATGTGTCCTCAATGATTACTGAGTATTGTTCTGTCTCTTTCATATAGTCTCGTGGGCTGTATCAAACATTCATGAAGCTTTAAGTAGTATTTTTCAGCCTGAAATACTCTTTTGTTTGTTCATATTTGAAAAAAAATCTTGTTTAATCTTTTAAAGTCCTACATGTCAATCAACAGTTTTCATGATCTTAACTAAAACAAATTCTTCTCTCTCTGCTGCTCAGTGTTCATCATAGTGTAAAGAAACAAGTTGCTCAAGTGTTTTACCTTCCAGGCAATGAGAGACTTGATAGCAAATATCATATTTATTCATATTGTACTTCAGAGATGTAATTAGCCAGTGAATACTTCTGTACTGGATGATTGGCTGCAGTTTTCTGGATGTCAGAAAATGATACACTATTGTGTTAAGTATACTGCAAATGTATTGTTCTGTAAACATGGCTTAAGACAACCTGGTTCAACTAGAGAAAATATATCTAATCCTAAGACTCTAAAGTAAGGTGCTGAAAGTAGAGAAATGTGTCATCTCACTTTATCACTTCACCACCTCCCTTGATGCCTAGCTCAAGTCTTGTCTCCACATGTGGTCCTGGGCAACCAGGCCCTAACGTTGGATCTTTCCCACTCCTGTGCACCAAGAAATTTTTTTCTATCATCTATTACTTTTCTACAGTCCCAGTTTACCTTTGCAGGTGCTCTACAGAATATGTGAAACACCTAATTGAACGTTTAGAGATATTAAAGAACATTAGAGAAGGAGTTGAGGAAGCTGAGGGTAAAGGGTGAATATATTAAACAAAACTTGAATTCACATAAATAAAAGATATCATGGTTCCAGAGAAAAGATGTCTAATCCCAATATTCTAAAGTAAGGTGCTAAAAGTAGAGAAATAAGTCTTCTCACTTTGTCACTTCAAGTGTTTAATTGGTATAATGTGGAAAAAACTCTGAGCTAAAATGGTGTTATACAGTTCTACATCTTTCTTTGCATACAGGAGTGTTATCAGTAGGTAAGCAGATGTAAACCTTCACTAGACTACAATATTGGCAATTGAGAGAGTGGTTAGATTGCAGTGACTATATTGTTGAAGATTTTGAGTTGATTACTTACCTATTTACCAATTTAATTTTTTTAACATTTTTTTATTGATGCTTTGTGCATTTCATACATCATTTTCCAATTCAGTTCAGGCATGTCTCCCCTTCCCTTCCCCCCCACCCCCACTCCAACTGAGATCATGCATTCTGCCATGATTGTCCTGCATATCTCTCAGTTTTTTTTTCCATTTTTTAGCTATAAGTGATAATCCATGAGTACAAGCATCCTTCATGTAAAACCAATTTGCAGGCTGTTGTGCCCAAACAACCACAGAAAAAAACTTCTTTGTCTTCGCTAACATACGAGAAGGGCCAAGGCATGTGTTTTAGACAAATAAGGACTGCCCATGTATAACCTTCACCCATTGCCGTTGGCACTAGGGTGGGGGGTGGGGGGCCCAGCTCAAGTTAGGGTTCCAATGTGCCTTACCCTGCAGTTTTTGCTTACAAGCGGGGGGGGGGGTGCCACTGGAACCAGAAGTAGCGGCCACTTCATAGCTGGGTGTGGACTTCTTGAGTCTTAGGGAGTGTCTTATTTCCCAGATCCCTGTCTGTGTGTCTACCTGATATGTGTGGGGAATTATCCATGATAGAAAAGGAAAGAAACACTCCTGAGTAAAGAGAGACTTAAGACTGAAGTTCCTTGCCAATGCACATGCAGTCAAACAGCCAGGACATCCAATTAGAAAACACACAGGGGCCTTCAGGCTGAACACCAAAGAGTATCCTTGTCACAGAACACCCAGCTGTTCCTTTGTCTTCAAATGGGTCCCTTGAAAACCGAGAACCAAAAATTAAGAAGTTAGGAAATAAAGAGTCTGGAAAATGAAAAGAAAAATAAAATGGGGTCGGTCCCTACTCAAGTGCAAGGACAAAGCAACAGCTACCGGAGATGACAGAAAGAGTCCTCCTCATTTTGGGGGAGGATGAGGACACAGTTGCCCGATTTTCCCCACTCTGTCCAGGAAAGGGGAGAGTTCAAATGTCCAGTCTCCTTTCCTTGTTGCACATTGCTTTACTGTAGCCTCATGGAATTTCATGTAGCCCCACATTGAGCTCCATCTGTGGGGCAGTGGGGTTCCCAGGTGTTCATGCGCATGAGTTGCCAGCCTCTTGGCTTGTGTAAAGCCATTTTGCCTGTGTGCTTGGCAGCAGGCAGGGGGGAGAGGAAAGAAAAGGACTCAGAGGTCAGGTAAACCTGGCAGATCAAAAGAGACCTGGGAGTTGGTCTTGGGAGAAGACCTAATAAACTCTTTAGTTTCAGGAGTTTTGGGGTCTATATACTACTGGCCAATTTGGAGGGCTTCTGGCAAGAATGGAGGTGAGGGGTGGATGAGAAATTCACAGTGTAGCTTTTTACAAAGGCTGTGTTTAGCAAGCCAACAGAGGCCTCTAAATTTTGTTCTCAAACCCCCCCCCACTCAAGATGAGCTCTTTACAATTATTTCAGGAATGTTACACCTTTTGGCCAAATCTTGCAGAAGAGGGCTGCAGGGCTGGTTTACAACTTGGGCGCGGGTTGGCTGGAATCTCGGTCTTTTTGCAAGTTTTATCTTTGTAGTTTATTGGGGCTAAAGCAGGCTCACTTCAGGCTCCAGCCATCATGAAATATTGGGATATATATAATATATAGAATATAATATAATATATATATATACTTCGTTTATAGAAAGAGAAATTAATACCAGAGAATTTGAAATGATCAGGCACAGAGTAATATATAATTAGCAGGAGAAACAGAGAAAATATAAGCACTCCCTCCTACTAACTGCTGCCCGCCCATGGTCTGATCTGCCTAATGAAAATGTAGGAGGGGGTTTCTGAGTATTTTGGAGAGTTAGACTCAGAACCCAGAGCAGGCAGATGCTACCACACTGGTTATAACAGTATACAGAGCTCATTTTGCTCTTAGCAATTGGTGAGATATGGAGGACTTATGGCAAGAATGTGGTATCATCAGTTCTCAGGAGTGAATCTAAAATTTTAGCATAATGCATAGTTGATAGATCATAGACAAGGGACCCCAGTAGGTGGGAGATTAGTTAGGAGGCTGTTCCATCAGGAAATATTCAAGTAAGCATCTGTAAGGCCTTTCTTGAGGAATAAATGGTGAATTTTTCCTTTATACATGTCATTTCCCATTGATAGTAGAGATGCATTTATAAAGAAAACCACATTAAATTTAAAAATTCATTCAATTATAAATGAAAGGGAAGTCCTCATTTCTGGATTACAAGGCGGCCTGTGAGTCACTCACAGAGCTGCTATTTACCTTACGTGCTAAAACTTAGCTCAGGATTTACATGAGTAACTTACAGTAAGATCCAAGTACTATACGCTAGATCTTTTCAATTAAAATCCTCTCAAATGGAAAGAGTGTGTTCCATTTTCCTCCCTCACATGTCGTGAGAGTGGATTACATTCATACCTCACTAGAAATTTGAGGGGATATATCAATGGATATATGACTTGGAAGGAGCAAATACATTTAACTATAAAGTACCACTGAAATTACCTTTTTTCCAAATTCTATCTTGAACATGAAATCAATTTTTTTTTAATTTAACTTTTTGTTTGATTTAGAAAAATGTATTGATTCCACGGATTTCATATAAGGGCTGGATAGATGGCTCGCAGCTAAAAAGCACTGGCGTTCTTGCAAAGAACTTGGTTCGATTCCAGCACCTATATGGCAGCTGACAACCATCCATAATGCCAGTTTAGGGGATATATGATACCCTCTTCTGATCTCCCAGGCACGTACAACATAGGTGCACTTTACACACATGCAGAATACACCTCATACACATAAATTGATAAGATTTTAGAAATATTTCATATAATTATTTTATTTTATTTAATTATTTAATATTATAATATGAATATTATAAATATTTATTATATAAATAATTTATTATAATAATTTTATTATGATTATAACTATTATCATTAATACAATATTAATAAATATTTATCATCATATTTTATTTTTATCACACTTCAGACCCTTCTCTCTCATCTCCACAACCCACTTTACTCTCCATCCTTATCATCCCCTCCTGCACTGTCTCTATTCTACTTTTCTTTTCTATGAAAGCCTGTAGAATCTAATCTCTGTTCCCACGAATGCCGTGGTGTAATGTCCTATGCTTTTGGAGTCTGGTCAACCTACTGGGTATCATACCAGTGAGAAGAGCTGATATTCCCTCGCCCAACAGCTATCAATTGATGATGGTTTCTCAGCTAGGACTGGGGCTTCTTATCTACTTCTCATCAGCTTGACTTTTGTTTGGCTTGTACTTGCCCAGGTCTCATGTATGTTGTCACAAACACACTGGGTTCACATGTGGAAATGCTCTGTTGTGTCGGGACTTCTTCGGCCTGGCATTTATGCAACCAATCTGGCTCTGGACAATGTTCCACCCCTCTGGCTGCAAAGATGGCTGAAAGTTGGGTGGAGAGGGTATGATATATAGGTTTCCCATTTATGGATGATCCCTTTGTAGTGTCAAATTTTTGCCATTCTCACTTTCTGGGTATCTCTGGGTATTAAATTGACTCATAATGACGTTGTTATGCCCATTTATTAGTGCAACTCTCAACTCTCACAAAGAAGACTCCGTATAAGCAGATGGTGATAACAAGAACACATACTACTAAATCCATGAAGAAAACCAAAAATAAAAATTTTGTATGATTTTTTCTAATATTTGATTTTTTTTTTATTGTTTATTTATTCTATACATATTAGTAGACTTTGTAGCCCAGTCTCATGATGTCATGCCCTTCTATCTTCCGCATTGATTATGCTTATTTAAAATTTTTTGTCTTGCTTAAAAAAACTCAATTTCACTATATTTTAATAGTTGGAGATGCTTTGACAGATTCCGTGATTTTTTAAAAAGAAATAATGTTTATTTTGTGTGTGTGCATGTGTAGCATGTCAACTGTGCATGCATGTATGATGATACCTGCAGAATCCAGAAGTGGCATCAGATCGCCCGAACGCTGGAAGTTACAGGTAGCGTGGAACCACTGAATATGCATGATGGGAGTCAAAACTGGGTCTTCTTCAAGAACAGCACGTGTTCTTAGCTCTTGAGCCAGCTTTTGGGCCCCCATGAGAAGTCATTATGTAGCCAGGCTGGCCTTTCATATGTGATCTTCCTGCATCAGTCTCCCATGTGGAATTATAGTCTTGTGCCACCACATCCAGTAATAGACTCTTAAGAACTTAGTGACAGGTTTTACTATCCTTCCATAACCTATTCTTTCCTCTTATAATTCAACCTCTCAAGATAATAACTGTTCACATTCTATAAAAACTACCTATGTGTCCTCAATGATTACTGAGTATTGTTCTGTCTCTTTCATATAGTCTCGTGGGCTGAATCAAACATTCATGAAGCTTTAAGTAGTATTTTTCAGCCTGAAATACTCTTTTGTTTGTTCATATTTGAAAAAAAATCTTGTTTAATCTTTTAAAGTCCTACATGTCAATCAACAGTTTTCATGATCTTAACTAAAACAAATTCTTCTCTCTCTGCTGCTCAGTGTTCATCATAGTGTAAAGAAACAAGTTGCTCAAGTGTTTTACCTTCCAGGCAATGAGAGACTTGATAGCAAATATCATATTTATTCATATTGTACTTCAGAGATGTAATTAGCCAGTGAATACTTCTGCACTGGATGATTGGCTGCAGTTTTCTGGATGTCAGAAAATGATACACTATTGTGTTAAGTATACTGCAAATGTATTGTTCTGTAAACATGGCTTAAGACAACCTGGTTCAACTAGAGAAAATATATCTAATCCTAAGACTCTAAAGTAAGTGCTGAAAGTAGAGAAATGTGTCATCTCACTTTATCACTTCACCACCTCCCTTGATGCCTAGCTCAAGTCTTGTCTCCACATGTGGTCCTGGGCAACCAGGCCCTAACGTTGGATCTTTCCCACTCCTGTGCACCAAGAAATTTTTTTCTATCATCTATTACTTTTCTACAGTCCCAGTTTACCTTTGCAGGTGCTCTACAGAATATGTGAAACACCTAATTGAACGTTTAGAGATATTAAAGAACATTAGAGAAGGAGTTGAGGAAGCTGAGGGTAAAGGGTGAATATATTAAACAAAACTGATACTATAGGTTTCCCATTTATGGATGATCCTTTGTAGTGTCAAATTTTGCCATTCTCACTTTCTGGGTATCTCTGGGTATTAAATTGACTCATAATGACGTTGTTATGCCCATTTATTAGTGCAACTCTCAACTCTCAGTAGAGAAGTTCTTGAAGCTTATGACAAGTAAACAACATTTACTCTAAATCCAGGTGAGAACTTGCAATCACTATATTTTTATGACTTAAATATTTCTCAATATTCTAGATCCAATTTGTTTATTTTTCTAAGACATATTATTAGACTTTGTAGCCCCCATGTTCTCAATGATTCAGCCCCCCCTTCCTATCTTCCTCATTGATTATGCTTATTTAAAATTTTTTGTCTTGCTTAAAAAAACTCTAAATTTCAACTATATTTTCAATGGTTGAGACGAGCTTTGACAGATTCCTTGATTTTTTAAAAAAATTATGTTTATTTTTGTGTGTGTGCATGTGTACATGCATGTGCATGCTGTATATGATACCTGCAGAATCCAGAAGGTGGCATCAGATCCCCTGAAGCTGAGTTACAAGCAGCTGTGAACCACTGGATATGCATGATGGGAGTCAAACTTGGGTCCTCTTCAAGACACACGTGTTCTTAGCTCTTGAGCCATCTTTTGGGCCCCCATAGAAGTCATTATGTAGCCCAGGCTGGCCTTTCATATGTGATCTTCCTGCATCAGTCTCCCAAAGTGCTGAATTATAGTCCTGTGCCACCACATCCAGTAAGTAGACTCTTAAGAACTTAGTGACAGGTTTTACTATCCTTCCATAACCTATTCTTTCCTCTTATAATTCAACCTCTCAAGATAATAACTGTTCACATTCTATAAAAACTACCTATGTGTCCTCAATGATTACTGAGTATTGTTCTGTCTCTTTCATATAGTCTCGTGGGCTGAATCAAACATTCATGAAGCTTTAAGTAGTATTTTTCAGCCTGAAATACTCTTTTGTTTGTTCATATTTGAAAAAACTTGTTTAATCTTTTAAAGTCCTACATGTCAATCAACAGTTTTCATGATCTTAACTAAAACAAATTCTTCTCTCTCTGCTGCTCAGTGTTCATCATAGTGTAAAGAAACAAGTTGCTCAAGTGTTTTACCTTCCAGGCAATGAGAGACTTGATAGCAAATATCATATTTATTCATATTGTACTTCAGAGATGTAATTAGCCAGTGAATACTTCTGCACTGGATGATTGGCTGCAGTTTTCTGGATGTCAGAAAATGATACACTATTGTGTTAAGTATACTGCAAATGTATTGTTCTGTAAACATGGCTTAAGACAACCTGGTTCAACTAGAGAAAATATATCTAATCCTAAGACTCTAAAGTAAGGTGCTGAAAGTAGAGAAATGTGTCATCTCACTTTATCACTTCACCACCTCCCTTGATGCCTAGCTCAAGTCTTGTCTCCACATGTGGTCCTGGGCAACCAGGCCCTAACGTTGGATCTTTCCCACTCCTGTGCACCAAGAAATTTTTTTCTATCATCTATTACTTTTCTACCAGTCCCATTTACCTTTGCAGGTGCTCTACAAAGAATGTGAAACACCCTAATTGAACGTTTAAAGAGATATTAAAGAAAATTAGAGAAGGAGTTGAGGAAGCTGAGGGTAAAGGGTGAATATATTAAACAAAACTTGAATTCACATAAATAAAAGATATCATGGTTCCAGAGAAAAGATGTCTAATCCCAATATTCTAAAGTAAGGTGCTAAAAGTAGAGAAATAAGTCTTCTCACTTTGTCACTTCAAGTGTTTAATTGGTATAATGTGGAAAAAACTCTGAGCTAAAATGGTGTTATACAGTTCTACATCTTTCTTTGCATACAGGAGTGTTATCAGTAGGTAAGCAGTTGTAAACCTTCACTAGACTACAATATTGGCAATTGAGAGAGTGGTTAGATTGCAGTGACTATATTGTTGAAGATTTTGAGTTGATTACTTACCTATTTACCAATTTAATATTTTTTAACATTTTTTTATTGATGCTCTGTGCATTTCATACATCATTTTCCAATTCAGTCAGGTCATATCTCCGCTTCCTCCCCACCCACCCACCCAACTGAGATCATGCATTTCTGCCATGACTGTTCTGCATATCTCTCAGTTTTTTTTTTTTTCCATTTTTAGCTATAAGTTATAACCATTGAGTACAAGCATCCTTCATGTAAAACCAATTTGCAGGCTGTTGCCCAGCCCAAGTCCCACAGCCCCACCTCTAGCTGGGGGGTGAGAGGTTGTATTTCAATCAGGTTAATCAATATAGGGTCCAGACTACATTGCTGTAGTTTCACCCTTCACTCCAATCAGCCCTTACATTGTACCATGCCCCTNTCCCACAGCCCCCACCTTCCAGTGGGGAGTGAGAGGTTGTAGTTCAACAGGTTAATCAATGAGGGTCCAGACTACATTGCTGTAGTTTCACTCTCACCTTTCACTCCAATCGCAGCCCTTACACTACCATGCCCCCTCTTCCGCAGATTATCCCTGGGCTTAGAAAAGGGGCACAGGTGGATGAGAAGCAGAACAGTCCACTCTCTCTGGAGCTGTTGTCTTGGATTCTGGTCAATTCTGGCTGTTTTCCTTTCCTTTCATGGGCTGACAGTCTGTCCAGGAATAACCTTTCGATCCTACTAATGAGGCACAAGCAATTAGATATATAGGTGACTATATATGGTATTTTTTACAATTTTTCAATTACATTCCTTATTTATTGGGCAGAATATTCTGGGAGAAAAGTAGAGAAGAAAGATCTACACTGCTAACTTTTTTCTCCTATATAGAAAGGAGCTGAATTGTGTGCAGGTCAATCCAGTTTTGAAAGTGTTATAGTGAGGGAGTAATATTATTCAATATATTATCAATAATTTGGTAAGTAGAGTATCTCAAAATATTTGTCCTCTACAAGCTTGATGTAATATTACTTGTGTGGGAAAACTGTAGTTAAGATGGTAGCATTACTAAACCAATGGTACCAGTTCATACTCCCGGCCACACCCATGGGGGGAGTGTAGTGATGAAAAGATTTAGGATTTGGCCCTGAGATTTGAGTCATGATGGATATTTAAGCAGACATGTTGGAATAAAATCTCTCTCTGCATTTGAACCTCAACCTATGTACACGTGGTGTGCTTTCCTGCGTGAGTTTTCCACATGAGTTGTCCTGGGACAAGTGGGCCCTCCAAAAATCCTGGCGGCACCCCACAAATGGCATTTAATTCATTATAATCCTATAGTTTAAATCTATTTAGCTGACTATAAACAAAAATAGATTCAATCATAAAAAATGTTTGTTTTATACCCCTATTTAACATTTTTAATTGGGTTTAATAGTATAGCATATTATTCAGTTTAATGAAAGATTGTTGTTAAGTATTATTGTTATTAATATAGTTATTGTTATTAGATATAACTATTAAAAATGAATAAGAAATTCAGTCTAATGGTAAATTGTTTGTGTCATTGTTGGCTACTGTTATTGACAATTATTATCATAATAATTATTAATGATTATTGTGACTAATAATGGTTAAGATAATTATTGAAAATTAATAATGGTTATAATGGTTGTGATTGTGGATAATTTTATTCTTCCAAAGTCCTTAATAATAACAAGATGGATCTTTCCAAGACTACAAACAACTATGGCCTGTCTACTTTGGGGAATTCTCAATTTTTAGATTTATAAATAGCATAGGGGAAGTTAGGTTAGCAGAGGGGCAGCTTAAGCAGTCACCCAGAAGAGAACAGGATAGGGAAAGAATAGTAAACTTTATATATAGTTCATTAAAGGCAAATGGTTGAAATGGGCCTAAGAGGTGGAATTGGATCTCAGCTGTTTTATGCTTTACTAGGACATTTATTCTATTATGTAAAAATACCAATATACAAATTATAAAGATTTCATGTTTCTCATTGACATCAACAAAATGTGGCTTGTCTTCTCTTACAGGCAACCTAACAAACATTTCTTTATTATGTATGTAGGTATGTGTATATGTATGTGCGCACACACATGTGTGTATATGTGTGTACTTGTTGTTCTAAGTATATTATAATGTTAACTAGCCATGATGCCCAGTAAAACATTGCCTCTGAGTTGGAACGTTGGCCCTTCCTTCTCAAGATGCAAATTTATATTAAACAGTAAAACAATTCATTTCAACAAAGGTTAAGTGCTATCTATTAAAAATTTAAAAATAATGGGTCTACACACTGTAAACCTACTGGTTATGCCCTTTCAACATCTAAATCAAAGATGCAACAGGTTTTCATTGTATAAAGTGTTAATAGAGTTTTTGGGTATTTGGGGAATAAAAAATAAAAAGGTTATAAAAATTTAAAAATTTTAAAAAATAAAAAAAATTGAATTCCAACTAAAATCATTGCGGAATCGCGGCTGCCATTTAAAAAATTTTTGGTGCATACAGGCTAAGACAAGCCTGCATTCCGTTCAGATGACCAGTGGTAGCTGGGTTTGAGGCCTGCATTTCATTTGGATGACCAGTTGGTTTGGAAAAGGCTCCCTTTGCGACCACTCAACCTGGGTAGCTGGTGTGACATTCCTGTCCTGACTTGGGCAGGTGGAAAGTTAGGCCAAGAGTAGGAAACGTGTCTCGTTGTCCCAGGCTATAGACCCGAGTAGGAAGTTACCTCTCTGGTCGGGTCACAGAAGTGACCGACTGCCTCTACGCAATGAGGCCAGTTCCCCACAACAATGGCACAAAGCAGGCACTGGTGTCCCCTCCCCTTATCAGGACCGTGCCTGCACCTGTTGTGACAAAGGAACTTCCTAGAAGCTCCCACAACACAAAAAATCAGATGATAATGATGGTAACAACGTCTCATAGCATATCAGCCATTCTAATTAACGATGGGCATAAAAGGACTGTAAAAGAAAATTTTATTTGAGCTAGATATTGAAAAATCTTTAAAGCAGGTTTTCATGCCAGGCTTGGAGAAGGCCAAGTGCTTGGAGGAAGATAGTTATTAAATCTACGGGTGGTTGTGGTTAAGATTGGTGTCAGTTGTATTGGACTATGTAACATTTAAACTAAGGATATAAATGTAATGGTTTTCTTTGTAACTTATTTGAATTTCCAACAATAACTTTGGGGTTAAAGACACAAATGGTCCTGTATTTTTTTCTGTGTTATACAGTATCACCTTGTAAAACTTTTTTCCTTACTTGTAGGATAATTTAAAAGAAATTAAGCTTAAATTAATTCCAAATAAGTAGCATACAGTCAATGAAAACAATTTGGGTGAATTTTGATGAAAACTTACACCTTGGTTCCTGTTTATGGGTCTGGGTAATACAACGTAGGCATCTATAGGGTCAAAAAGTAAGAATTTAAAAACAAAAGAAGGGAGGTGGTATAATATCCTTCTGTATTCCAACCTTTTGATAAATTTTCAATTTTGAGGTCTGAAACTACAATGGGAGGAGATTTTGTATGTTCCCACAGGTAAAAACGCCAATCTAAATGCCTGAAAACGGACAACTTTTGGCTGTGCAGGATGGACTGGGAAATGCCAGCAGAGAGGCTGACCCATTGAACATTTAAAGAAAAAGGAACCTCAGACTGCCTGATACAGACACTGAGCATCCCTCTCTGAATACTATTTGGGGATAACTGTTTATAATGTGCCCTAATAAAGTTTACCTTCCAGATGCGAGAAACCTCCTACTCTTTCCCTTTTTTTATTTTTATTTTTAAATACATGTCATAAGAAGGAAACTACATTTTTTACCCTCTTTTATTGTTTTATTTTTAGGGATTCTACAATATATAACACAGTTGTGTTCAGATAACATTGATGTTACTCAGTTTGCTGTACAATTAGGTAATGTGCATTTTGCAAGTATCTAAGTATCTATGTCCAAATTTGAACAACCCAAGGGCCTATAGTCCAGTTGGGATGCTTGTATGCACAGGCATGTTGATCAATTAGGATAATCCAATCTATATTGCTGGAGTCTCATGATTCACCCTATCTCTCCTGCAGCCCTTACATTCTACCACGCCTCCTTTTCCCACAATTTGTTCCCTAGTTTGGGAAGGGCCAAGGGGTGAGAAGAAAACAGTCTACTTCTTTGGAGTTGTCATTTTGGACTCTAGTCTGTTCAGTTGTTTTCCTTCATGGGTTGACAGCTTATCCAGTGATACCTGTTTTAGTCATACTCTTCCCTTTTATAGGAAAAAAGAAAAACATGATGGCAATGAGTCATTCCTAACTGTGAAATTAGACCAATTGTTGTATAGTGGTAATATTCTTATAAAATAGGTAAACTACTTCCTGTATTGACAGATAGACATAGGAACTGTGAAAGGATAATTTTCTATTTAGAGGCAAATATAGATAGTAAAGTCTTTATAAGCTGTGTAATTAAGCAAAATATATTTAATACAGGAGAGCTCTGATATCAGCAAATGGATTGTTCTGCCAGAGATGTTGGCTAGGGGATCCAAGCCCCCCAAATTATAAAGCCTTTTTGCCTATAAAAATGGGATTATCTGCAAGGAGAAAGGCAGTAGTCCCTGTTGTGTCGAAGACCTGGGTAAGCATGAAAAAATGTTTTTGAGATGTCACTTGCTAATGTACAGTTTGCCTTTGAATGCCAGAGAGCGTTACCAAGGCCACTAAAGCAATAAAGCAAAATATTGGTTCTGAGTCAACAAGACTCCGCTGTCAGTATCAGCTACACCTCAACTGCCTTGGAGATACTGTGCAACAGTGGCAGCCATGTGTGCATATATATCCCAAATCTAATTGGCTATTAGCTCTCTCCTTGGAGGAATAACCCATGCCTGATGCCAAAAGCTTTCTTTGGAAAGTTAGAGAACGACCTCCATCATCATCATATTTCTCCTTGTCTATGGAGGGGAGGTAGAAAGTCTCTCGTATTAAAACTTTGCGGCACCTAGAAGGTAATTCGTTAGGACTCATATAAATAGTTGTTACAAGTAGGATCCACAGAGGGGTTTGAATGTCTGTAGCAGTCTGAGGCTTTTCTCCTTCAATGTTCAGATGGGCCAACCTTTCTGCTGGCACTTCCTGGTACATCCTATACAATGCAAAGCTTAATCTTTGTCTTTTTCTATTTTTTTTTAAATTTTTATTTTTAATTGATGCTTCTATGTATTTCATCATCATATTTTCCAATTCATGTTCAGGCATATATCCCCTTCCCTTCCCCCCACACCCCGCCTACCCATCCCAGATCATCAGCTCTGCCCATAAAAAAAAAACTTTTCTCTGCATCTTTTCTGTTTTGTTTTTGTTTGTTGTTTCATTTTTTTTAACAAAAGTGGAAAATAATTGTGAGTACAAGCATCCGTCAAGTAAAACCAATTTGCGGCAGCTGTGCCCAAACCCACAAAGCTCATGGGTCCACATCATCCAGCAAGGGGGGCTGTAGTTCAATCAAGTTGATCAATGAGTGTCCAGTCCTATATTGGTGTAGTTTTCCATTCACCATTCACCCCAATCACAGCCCTCTTACATGATACCATGCCCCTCTTCCAGAGATTGTTCCCTAGGCTTAGAAAAGTGGGCACAGATGAATGAGAAGCAAACCGTCCCTAACTTTTCTCTGGGAGCTGTTGCTTGGTCTCTAGTCCATTCGCGTGTGTTCTTTTATGGGCTGCTTGTTCCCATAGGCATCACCTTTCAATCCTACTAATGAAGCACATGTAATTAGATATATAGGTATTTACAGTATAATTAGATATAGCCTTTTTTTAAAAATTTATGTTCCTGTATGTATAATGAATGTGTGTCTGCATGCAGGTCTGTGCACCGGTGTAATGCAATGCCGGTGAGATTCAAGAGGGTTTTGGATTCCCCCTGGAACTGGAGTTCTCCTGAGATTGAGTTCAGACGGTTTCTCTGGCAGCCATGTGGGTGCTGGGGATAGAACCTGGGGTCCGAGTAAGAGCGGGTCGGGCCTCTTAACCACTAAGCACCTCCCAGCCCCAATATATAGCCTGTTTATCCTACTAATGAAGTCATAGGTCAATAGATAGATAGGTATTTAAACATCCTAATGTTATGGTACGTTACTTAGGTATAGACACAGTTGTCTGGATGTATGTTAATCCATGAATTACTTTTCTTCTGTTAAGTATGACAGGTCATCTGTGTGGTTTATACATTCTCCTACCATTAGAGGGTGCAAGCTGTGTGGCATCATTGTGGTTAATCCTCCAAGGAGAGAGCTGAACTCCCTCCGTTTGTATCATTCTAAACAACTGAATATTAATGGTGTGTAAGCTTTTTTTGAATATTTTATAGATATTCTGCTCTGAAACCATCTGGGCCTGGCATTTTTTTGATTGGGAGGCTGCTTATTACATCTTCAATTTCTTCACATATTAGTTGGTCGTTTAAGACGTCGATCTCTTCTTGGTTGAGCTTGGTTGATTCCCAAGATTTCAGAAGTTCATACCATTCTGCTGCTAGGTTTTCAAACTTAAGTAACGTAAAGGGTTTTTAAAGTAATCCCGTATGATGTTCTGGATCTTTTCAGTATTTGTTTGTGAGTATTTCCCCTTTCCATCAAGATTCTATTGATTTGGAGCTGTGGTTCGCGTTTCTTTCTTTTGGTTAACTGGGTAGAGGTCTGTCTATTGTTTATTCTCTCAAAGAACCAGCTTGGTGCATTGCAGTTGATTTTTTTGTATGGTGTTTCTTTGTTTCTTGTTCATTATCGCTGCTCGATTGTTTTGTTTAGTTTTCTTCTTGTCTGCTGCGTGTTAGGGTTCATTTGGTTTTGGTCTCTCCAAGTACTTTTTAGCTGGAGTGTTAGATAGCGTTCACATTGTGCTCTTTCTCGTTTTGTTTAAATGTAGGCACTTAAGCTATAAACTTTCTCTTAGACTGCTTTTAAGTTGCCCAAGGGTTTTGCGTGTGTTGTATTATCATTGTCTATTCAGTTCAGGAATGTTTTTAGTTCTTTCTTTTTTTCGTTCCTTGACCAATTCATATTCAGGAGAATGTGTTTAGTCCCATGTGTTTTTGTAGGTTGTGGAGGTATTATCTGTGTTGATATTGAGTTTTTATTGCACCTGGGGTCCTGAAAGAATGCATGAATGTATTTCAATTTTGTTTTTTTTTTTATTTTTGATTTTTCTGTGGGTTTCCAGTTATTGATCTTTCAGTATGGGTCGTTCCATGGGTGTGAGTAGAAATTGTATTCCTGTGTTTGGGTGGAATATTGCGGTAGATGTCTGTGAGGTCCCATTGGTGTAGTGAACATTCAATTCAGATGTCCCTCTGTTTATCCTTTGACCTTTGATCTGTCTAGGGACTTAGTGGTGGTATGGAAGTCCCCCGTACTATAGTGTGCTGGGGTTTAATCTGTACCTTGAGTCCAGAAGAGTTAAACTCATACAATCATTGTGGAAAGCAGTGTGGAGAACCTTCAAAAACTCAAAACGAGATTACAACCTGACACAAGCCATACCACTCCGGGGTATATACCCACAAACTCATCCGACTCCAAAGTATTAATGCACATCATGTTTTAATTGCAGTTCCTTTCACAATAGCAAAGAGTTTGAAACCAACCCAAATGGCTCTTCAACTGATGAGTGATAACAAAAAGGGTGGATACATCTACAAACAATGGAGTTCTAGCATCGCGTAAAGGAAAGATGATCATGACGATTTTTTTTCTTTTGTTTTTTTGAGTAGTTATATATTCTGGAAATCAATGCTTTGTCAGATTAATCTGCAGGGAAGGTTTCCTCCCACTCTGTAGGGATTTCTCTTCACTCCTGATTGTTGTCTTTTTGATGTACAGAAGCTTTGATTTTGATGAGGTCCGCAGTTTCAATTGTCGACCTTAATTCTTGTGCAGTGTGCTGTCTGATTTAGGAAAGTCTTTCCTACCCTATGTCTTGTAGACTGCTGCCAAACTTTTTTTTCTTCTATCACCTAGAGTTTTGGGTTCTTTCACGTTGAGTCTTATCCACCTGGAGTTGACTTTGTACGAGGGCAAGAGGTAGGGGGTTTTAAGTTCAATTCTTCCAAGTGTGATCCAGTTTTGCAACCCACTTGCTGAAGATGGCTGTCTTTCTCCATTGTGTTATGTCGGCCCCTTGTCAAATATGAATGCTCGAAATTGTATGTGCTCAGATTTGGATCTCGGTGTTTGTTCCATTTGTCAAAACAGGTCTCGTTTTTTGTGCCAGTAGCAGGCTTGTTTTAGATGACTATAGCCCCTGTAGTAATAGTTGATGATCTAGGTATAGAGATGCCTCCTGTGTATCTTTTCATTCAGGGATTGTTTTGCTAGTTCGGGTCTTTGTTTTCCAAATGAATTTAAGAACTTTTGTGTTTCCAGCCTTGAAGAAACTTTGGGTTGTTGTATTGTGATTGCATTAAATCTATACAGGAGTTGTGGTAAAATGGACATTTTTACAAATGTTAATTTCCCCAATCCATGAGCATGGGGAGTTTTTTTTCCACTTCTGAGTGTCCTTCTTCGAATTTCTTTCTTTGAAGGTTTAAAATTTTTTGTGTAGAGTATTTGGTGTCTTTGGTTGGTTTTGTTCCTAGGTATCTTATTGTTTTTGAAGACTATTGTGAGGTGGGAAGGTTCCGCTTTGATTCTTTCTCCATTTTGCTTAGTTCTTGTGGAAAAAGAAAGGCCATTGAGTTTCTAAGGTTAATTTTGTATCCTGCCACTTTGCGAAGCTGTTAATATCGTTTTCTAGGATTTTCTCTGGTGGGAGTGTTTTTTGCATCTCTTATAAGTAAACAATCAGATCATCAGCAAATAGGGATAGTTTATTGACTTCCTCTTTTCCAATTAAAACTCCTTAAATATCCTTTCGTTGTCTTATTGCTCTAGCAGTTTTTCAAGCACTATAGTTGAAGAGGAGTGGTGAGAGGGGGCAGCCCTGTGCCGGGTTCCTACCTTAAAAGGGAATGTTTCCCGTTTTTCTTTTTTCCCATTTAGATGATATTTATTGGCTGTGGGTTCCTGTATAAGGCTTTAATTAATTGAGGAATATCCCTCCAATGCCATTCCTTCTAGGACATTTAGCATGAAGGGATGCTGGATTTTTCAAAGCCTTTTTTCAGCAATCATGAGATGATTGTGTGGTTTGTGTCTTTGATTTCCGTATTATGTGTTTGATGATGTTTATGGGATTTTAGTAATTTGAACCATCCGTCCTGCAATCTCTGGTATGAATCAACTTGGTTCATGATGGAGGATCTTCTTGATGGTGGTCTGTAGTGTGCGATTTGTCAGTATCCTGTTTAGATTTTGGCAACTGTGTTCATGAGGGAGATGGGTCCTATAATTCTCCTTTTTTGTTGTATCTTTGCCTGGGTTGGGTAATAGAGTGATGTTGGCTTCATAGAAGTAATTGGGAAGAGTTCCCTCTGATTGTATACTTCTAAACAGTTTTCAAAATAAGGGTTGTAGGGTCTTTTTGAAATGTTGTATAGAATTCTGACTGTGAACCGTCTGGGCCTGGGCCCTTTTTTTTATTGGGGGCCTTCTTATTACATCCTCTATTTCGTCATATGTTAGGGGTCTGTTTAAGCTGCTGGTCTCCTCTTGGCAAAGCTTTGGTGATTCCCAAGATTTCCGATATTCATCCATAACTTCTAGATGTTCAACTTGGTAGAGTATAGGTTCCTGTAATATTCCCATATAATTTTCTTGGATCTTTTCCTGTGTCCCGGTGTGATATTTCCCTTTCATCACAGATTGTATTGATGTGGAGTTTTGTTTCCTTCTTTCTTTTGTTAACTGGGCTAGAGGTCTGTCTATCTTGTTTTATTCTTTTCAAGGAACCACTTTTTGGCTTCATTGTTTTTTGTATTGGTTTTTCTTTGTTTCTATGTCATTGGATTTCTGCTCTGATTTTTGTTAGTTTTTCCTGTCTGTTGCGTTGAGGGTTCATCTGTTGTTGCCTCTCAAGTTCTTTTAGCGGTAGTGTTAGATCATTCACTTGTGCTCTTGTTTCTGTTTTTCTAATGTAGGGGCACCCCAGGGCTAAAAGTTTCCCTCTTAGGACTGCTTTTAAGGAATCCCATAAGTTTTGTTTGTGTGTATTGTCATTGTCATCAGTTACAGGAATGCTTTTAATTCTTTCTTTTATCTCTATCCTCTCTTTCGTGACCCATTCATTATTCAAGAGTGTGTTGTTAGTCTCCATGTTTCTTGTAAGCAGGAGGGCTTGTCCTGGTGTTTGGAATGTTGAGCTTCATGCACTGTGGTCCTGACAGGATGCATGAAATTAGTTCAATCTTTTTTGTATTTGTAGAGGTTTCTTCTTGGTCCCAGGATGTGGTCGATTTTTGAGCATGTTTCACGTGGGGTGGCTGCGTATCAACGTTGTATCCTCTGGTATTAGGATGGAATGTTCGGTAGAGGTCTATGAGGTGCATTTGTTATATTGTACTGTTCAATTCAGATGTCTCTCCGTTTATTTTTTGTCCTGTTGAACTATCCCAAAGACTCAGTGGGGTATTGAAATCTCCCACTATGAGTGGGCTGGGGTTGTCTGTGACTTGTGGTCCTGGAGAATTTGTCTTTATAAAGTTTGGTGGCACCAGAATTTGGGGCAATTATATTCCCATAATTGTGAAATCTTCTTGGTGATTGTTCCTTTGATGAAAATGTAATGGATTTCTTTGTCTCTTCTGATCTCTTCTGATTTCTTTTACTTTGAAGTCTATTTATACTGATATTAAAATAGCAACACCTGCTTTCATTTTTGGTACCATTTGCTTGGAATATGTTTGTTTTCCATCCCTTCACTTTAAGGTGGTGCCTGTTCCTTGAAGGTAAGATGTGTGTCGTGCAGACAGCATATCGATGGATCCTGTTGCCGTAATCCAGTCTCCCAGTCTATGTCTGTTGACTGGGGAATTTAGTCCATTAATTTTAAAGGTTATGACTGATAGGTTTGTGTTGCTTCCTTTTGCCTTATTATCCATCGGCGGTTTTGATTTAAGGTTCTATTCTACTTCTCAGTTATGCTTTTATTGATTCCTCCTTCTACTAGTTTGCCTGGGGTTGTTGCTCCTTTCTTCTGTTCGTTGGATGGGCCCTTCAGGATTCTCTAAGGGTTGGTTTTCCGGACATGTGTTCTTTCAAGTTGTTTATGTCATGGAAGGTTTTTTTTTTTTTTTTTCTTTCTCCTTCTACTATGATTGACATTTTTTGCTGGGTAGAGTACCTGGCTGGCATCCATTTTAACTTTGCAGGTAAATGGATGGAACCTGAACCCATTTTGCTAAGTGAAGTAACACAGTCCCCAAAAAAAAACAAACAGGGAATACTTTCCCTCATTTGTGGGAAATCTCCGCCATTGAATTTGAGAGGTAAGCTGAGCAATGTTATTTTATATTTCGTTCTATCTGAAAGCAACTGTGAGGGTTCATAAAGCAACTGTGATGTTCATAAAGCAACTGTGAATCTCATAATGAGCCCCAGAATTAATTTACCACTTACTTTTAGACATGGTAATTAATGCTGTGGGGTGAAGCTATAGATTCTAGTTTAGAGTAATAATAAAATTAAAAGGAAAAATTGTGAACTCCTGGACACATATTGGAGTTAACATGCGGTTTATTCCTGGAGGACATCATTCTGAATATGTGGACGTGTACGTATACTTTGAGTGTTACAGTTGGGAGGGAACCACACAGCATGAGGACTGGTTCAAGGAATGGACTGATGTGTTGAATTCTGCCTAGGACAAAAAACCTTTGCAGAGAAAACGTTGGGAGAGACTGAGAGAAAGATGTAGGTTAGTTATGGCAGAGTGCCTGAACTGGGGTGGGAGAGCAGTGAAAGGGGAATATGTCCTTAATGAATTGAAAACTGATGAATGAAATTTACAAAATATCAATAAAAGTAGTATATTAAAAAAATTAGCACTCCCACCCAGAGTAAGCTTAGTGAGCCATGAATTTATTGGGGTCACTTACAAGAGGAAGAGTGAGGGGTTTACTTACAGGAGAAAAAAAACAGTGTAAGAGGGAAAATGTTAGGTATTTTTCTTCACCAATACTATAATTTATACTGAGATCCATATAATTTCAAAGGCATATCATGTATAGATGTTGCTCTTTTGAGTAGAGTTGGTTGCCTAGCACATCGGATGGCCTAGTTTCAAACTCCACCATCATATAACATTGGGCCTGGACTTTCAGCACTAGGGCAGTAGAGGCAGGAGGGTTGGGAATTCAAGGTCATTCTTTGCTATGTGTGGAGTCCATGACATGTGTCTCAAAAGACAAACCAAGACACAACAAAACAAAACCAAAGAATACCCCAGGATAACAACAAAAAAGGTATTCACAAGAAAAAAAAACAATATAAATCCATTAATGCATTTTCTGTTACACAGAAATGGAGAACCAAATAAAGAAAGAAATGTGCTTTTTCATGTAAGGGTTAATGAAGAGTGGAGAGTCATACTCAAGTTTGACTGAGGCAAAGAAGTATGAATTATGACCACAAATTTGTGGTAAAAAAACAACTGCATTTTTTGGTTCTTTTTTATATTTCTATGTACTAGAAGATAAGAAGTTTTTCCCCAAGTAAGGGAAGATGGTTCTGGAGTGAATTTGGTTCAGAGAACAAGTGGGGGGTTAGAAGGACCTTTCTGTTTCTGGATTTTATCTTCAGCTAGAAGGTGCTACTTTAGGAGATATATTGTAAACGCATCAAAAGATTTCCAAACTTAGACTTGTAGCTACACCGTTTCTGATTGTAAGAGGATGGCGAGAGAGAAATACAGAGTAGATGGTGGTACAAGTAGCAAGGCCAAGAAGTCTTAGTGGCTTTGGCTAGACTGAACAACAGAAGAGAAGAGGTCATTGTTCACAATGGCTTGGATTGGTGGAGCTCTTTGTGGGACTGATGTTTTGAGGGGGAAGGCATATATGCTTTTGCATATTTAAGGGACACATATTGATATTACATGATTCTTATTGGTACTTACATTCATGTCTAAAGAAAAGAATTCCAGGTTTGAATAACATAATAAAATAAGTAAACAAATAATTGAATCTAGCCAAAAGTTAAATCGGGGGTGAGGTGTTTTCTAAATATCTGCAGGTTAAAAAAATCAAAGTTTCAGCTATTAAGAGACTCTACAGCTCTTGAAGAGATCCTAGGTTTGGCCCCCTCTTCCGCAGATTATTCCCTGGGCTTAGAAAAGGGGCACAGGTGGATGAGAAGCAGAACAGTCCACTCTCTCTGGAGCTGTTGTCTTGGATTCTGGTCAATTCTGGCTGTTTCCTTTCATGGGCTGACAGTCTGTCCAGGAATAACCTTTCGATCCTACTAATGAAGCACAAGCAATTAGATATATAGGTGACTATATATGGTATTTTTTACAATTTTTCAATTACATTCCTTATTTATTGGGCAGAATATTCTGGGAGAAAAGTAGAGAAGAAAGATCTACACTGCTAACTTTTTTCTCCTATATAGAAAGGAGCTGAATTGTGTGCAGGTCAATCCAGTTTTGAAAGTGTTATAGTGAGGGAGTAATATTATTCAATATATTATCAATAATTTGGTAAGTAGAGTATCTCAAAATATTTGTCCTCTACAAGCTTGATGTAATATTACTTGTGTGGGAAAACTTAGTTAAGATGGGTAGCATTACTAAACCAATGGTACCTCCCTGGCCACACCCATGGGGTGGAGTGTAGTGATGAAAAGATTTAGGATTTGGCCCTGAGATTTGAGTCATGATGGATATTTAAGCAGACATGTTGGAATAAAATCTCTCTCTGCATTCGGACCTCAACCTATGTACACGTGGTGTGCTTTCCTGCGTGAGTTTTCCACATGAGTCGTCCTGGGACAAAGTGGGCCCCTCCAAAAATCCTGGTGGCAACCCCACAAATGGCATTTAATTCATTATAATCCTACAGGTTTAAATCTATTTAGCTGACTATAAACAAAAATAGATTCAATTCATAAGAAATGTTTGTTTTATACCCCTAGTGTTAACAATTTTTAATTGGGTTTATAGTATGCATATTATTCAGTTTAATAATAGATTGTTGTTAAGTATTATTGTTATTAATATAGTTATTGTTATTAGATATAACTATTAAAAAATTGATAGAAATTCAGTCTAATGGTAAATTGTTCATTGTTGGCTACTGTTATTGACAATTATTATTCATAATAATTATTAATGATTATTGTGACTAATAATGGTTAAAGATAATTATTGATAATTAATAATGGTTATAATTGTTGTGATTGTGGATAATTCTTATTCTTCCAAAGTCCTTAATAATAAGACAAGATGGATCTTTCCAAGACTACAAACAACTGTGGTCTGTCTACTTTGGGGAATTCTCAATCTTTAGATTTATAAATAGCATAGGGGCAGTTAGGCTTAGCAGAGGGGCAGCTTAAAGCAGTCACCCAGAAGAGACAGGATAGCGAAAGAATAGGAGTAAACTTTATATATAGTTCATTAAAGGCAAATGGTTAGAAATGGGCCTAAGAGATGGCATATGGATCTCAGCTGTTTCATGCATTTCTAGGACATTTATTCTAATTATGTAAAAATAACCCTATAACAAATTATAAAGATTTCATGTTTCTTATTGAGCATCAAACAATAATGTGGCTTTCTTCTCTTACAGGTCAACCTAACAAACATTTCTTTATTATGTATGTATGTATGTGTATATGTATGTGCACACACACATGTGTGTATGGATGTGTGTACTTGTGTTCTAAGTATATTATAATGTTAACTTCCATGATGCCAGTAAAAACATTGCCTCTGACTTGGAACGTGGCCCTTCCTTCTCAAGATGCAAATTTATATTAAACAGTAAAACAATTCAATTTCAACAAAGGTTACGGGCTATCTATTAAAAATTTAAAAATAATGGGTCTACACTGTAACCTACTGGTTATGCCCTTTCAACATCTAAATCAAAGATGCAACCAGGTTTTCATTGTATTAAAGTGTTAATAAGTTTTCGGGTATTTGGGAATAAAAAATAAAAAGGTATAAAAATTTAAAAATTTAAAAAATAAAAAAAATTGAATTCCAACTAACATCATTGCGGAATTCGCGGCTGCCATTTAAAAAATTTTTTGGTGCATACAGGCTAAGACAAGCCTGCATTTTTCCATCTAATTTTGTTGATTTTGAAGTTGGCCTTTCTTTCTTTTGGTTAAAGAAGCTAAGGGTTTGTCTGTTTTGTTTATCCTTTCAAAGAACCACTTCTTGGTCTCATTGATTCATTGTATTGTTTTATTTATTTCTATTTCATTAATCCCTGCTCTGATTTTGTTATTTCTTCTGTCTATTGGGCTTGTGATTAATTTGTTGTTTGTGGGAAAACTTAGTTAAAGTGGGTTGGGTTCTAAGCCAATGGTACCTCCCTGGCCACACCCATGGGGTTGGGGTGTAGTGATGAATTGAGTCATGATGGATATTTAAGCAGACATGTTGGAATAAAATCTCTCTCTGCATTCGAACTCAACCTGCTACACATGGTCTGTGCTTTCCTGCATGTATTTTCCATCATGGGTTTCCCGGATTAAGTGGGCCCCCCACAAATCTCAGGGGCGACACCACAATTGGCGTCTGACATGGGGCAAAGGAAAACTTGATGAACTTAGGTATGCATACCCTAAATCTTGCCCTTTTCTTCTCTTTCTCTCCTCTCTTTCCTGATATTTATCTGTTGTGGTGGAGCCATCTTTCCTGCTGGTTTTGGTGATGGGACAGTGGTCTGAGGGCATGTGGCTTTGTACATGTGGAGAGCCTGGCTCTGATTTGGTTCAGAGGGAACACCCAGTGCCTTCCAGAATGTGCCTCCTGGCATGGTCACTCCTGCAGGCTATAAAGCCAGTGACCTCAAGGCGAATTTAATATTAAGGCTTAGCATTATGCTTGGCCTTAAAAACAATTTTTCATAATTCTACAGGTCTAAAAAAACTTTCTGGTTTTAAATTCCACCTCCAAAGAAAGACTGTGTGAGAACCAGCTCCTTAAGTTCGGTTCCAATCTTAACTTGTTCATATGTAAATTTTCTCCTGGTAGCTCTCCTCAACCTGAGCACATTCTTTCTGTTGCAAATTAAGGCCTTTCACAGAACCGCCCTCCTCCAAGAGCATCTTCCAGATAATTTCAAGCCTTGGCCACTTTTCTCTTAAATTTTTGTATACAAAATCTGTTTTTGGACTAAAATGTGTTGCTCTCTTGTCTTCTTATGGGTTTTCTCTAATCTACTAACTCTTCTTACCTAAACCTGCTGGCTATTTATAGATCCAAGGTTGGGATTTAGCTAACAGTAAATTATTATTTCCCATCTCTTTTAAACTAAAGTGTAATATTTTTACTTAACCCCTGGGTACCCTAGATATGGTTGATTTAATTTTATCTTGCCCCTTTTAAATGTGTTTCACCTTAAAAAATCTCTTCTCACAGAATTCTAGATCACACATGTGGGTCTGAGCTCTGGCCTGGTGCCATAAGCCTGCCTGCTGTGTGTGCATGTATAGCAGCTTGCAGACTCAGCACATGGTATCTAAATCGATGCCCACTAAATTTTGATTTAGGTAACATCCTTTTGATTTCAGGCACTTTGGAAACAAGATAGATGGTTTCTAGGAAATTTACAACGGCCTTGAATTTTCTAAAACAAAACAAACTTACTCTGATAATTTCTTTTTTTTCAAGACCTATTGGTAAAAGTCTCTTTTAACAACATAAATTGATATTTTGTTCAATTTAAATGAGAAATTTTTGAATAAAACTGGTTTTATGTTTCTTTAAGCCCATCTTCAAGCTGTGTGTATGTGTGATGAATGTGAATTCCTGCTTTTTAATTCATTATAATCCTACAGGTTTAAATCTAATTAGAAACTGACTATAAACAAAATAGATTCAATTCATAGAAAATGTTTGTTTTGGGGCTGGAGAGATAGCCTAGCAAGTTAAGAGCACTAACTGCTCTTGCAGAAGAAATGGGTTCTCGATCCCTGGCACCACATGGCGCTAAGAACCTGTCTGTAACTCCGATTCCAGGAGAACTCCAGTTCCAGGGCAATCCAACCCCTCTTTTGACCTCCCGCGGCATTGCACGACATGGGTGCAACAAACCTCATGCAGACAGTACATTCATCACCTACAAAATAAATAAAATTAAAAAAAAAAAAATGTTTGTTTTATACCCTTATGTTAAACATTTTTAATTGGGTTTATAGTATGCATATTATTCAGTTTAATGATAGATTATTGTTAATATTATTAGTGTATTGTTATTATAGTTATAGTTATTGTTACTGAATATAAATATTAATAATTGATAAAAATTCAGTCTAATGGTAAATTGTTCATTGTTAGCTGCTATTATTGACAATTAATCATAATTATTAGATTATTGTGACTAATAATGGTTAATAGTAATTATTGATAATAATAATAATAATAACCGTTGTAATTGTTGTGATTATGATAATTATTTCTTCCAAAGTCCTTAAAATAAGACAAGATGGATTGTCCAAAACTACAAACAACTTTGGCCTGTCTACTTTTGGAAATTCTCAATCTTTAGATTTGTAAATAGCATAGGGACAGTTAGGCTTAGCAGAGGGACAGTTTAGCACAGTAACCAGAAGGACAGGATAGGGAAAGAATAGTAAACTTTATGTATAGTTCATTAAAGGCAAATGGTTGGAAATGGGCCTAAGAGGTGGCATTTAGATCTCAGCTGTTTTATGATTACTAGAACATTTTATTCTAATTATGTAAAAATAACCCTATAACAAATTATAAAAATTTCATGTTTTCATTGACATCAACAATAATGTGGCTTTCTTCCTTACAGGTCAACCTAATAAACCTTTTTATGTATGTTTGTATGTATGTATGTATGTATGTAGAGTGTGTATGTTATGTGGCACCANTGTGTGTGTGCATGCACACGTGTGTATAGATGTACTTATGTTCTAAGTATATTTTAATGTTAACAGCCATGATACCAGTAAAAACATTGCCTCTGAGTTGGAACGTGGCCCTACCTTCACAAGACGAGAATTTATATTAAACAGCAAAACATAATTCAATTTCAACAAAGGTTATGGGTTATCTATTAAAAATTTTAAAATTATGGATCTACACTGCCACCCACTGTTTATGCCCTTTCAACTTCTAAAACAAAGATGCAAACAGGTTTTCATTGTATTAAAGTGTTAATAAGTTTTTGGGTATTTGGTAAATAAAAAAATGTGAATTCCCATTAACATCATTGTGGAATTTGTGGCCGCCATATTTTAAATTTTTTGTGCACATACAGGTTAAGACAAGCCTGCATTTTGTTCAGATGACCAGTGGGTAGCTGGTGTTGAGGCCTGCATTTCATTTTGGTGATCAGTTGGTTTGGAAAAAGGCTCCCTTTGTGGACCACCAACCTGGGAAGCTGGTGTGAAATTCCTGTCCTGGACTTGGGCAGATGGAAAGTTACGGCCAAGAGTGTCTTGTTTTCCCAGGCTAAGGACACCAGTAGGAAGTTACCTCTCCAGTCAGGTCACAGAAGTGACCGACTGACCTCTATGCAATGAGGCCAGTTCCCCACAATGTCCACAAAGTGGGCACTGTGTGTCCCCCTCCCGTTAGCAGGACTGCAATGCACCTGTTTGTGACAAAGGAAGCTTCCTAGAAGCTCCCACAAAAACAAAACAAAACAAAAAATCAAGATGGTAACAACTTCTCATGGGGCATATCTAGCCAGTCTTTATTTAACTGATGGGCATAAGAACTGTAAAAGAAAGTTTTATTAAGAACTAGATATTGAAAAATCTGTAAAGCAGGTTTTCATGCCAGGCCTGGAGAAGGCCAAGAGCTTGGAGGAAGATAGTTATTAAAATCCACTTTGTAAGGTTTGCGGTTTAAAATGGTAATACATCTGAACTAATTGGTAATATAAAATGTTAATTGTTTTATTCATAATCTGTATTGACTTGCCAACAATAACTTTGGGGTTAATGTACATAAATGGTATCTTTATTTTTCTGTGCTATACAGTATCACATTGTAACATTTTCTCTTACTTGCAGGATAATTTAAAGAAATTAAGTTTAAGTTCACTCCCCAAATAAGTAGCATACAGTCAATGAAAAACTGGGTATGTGTAATACAACTTAGGCATCTATAGGTCAAAACATAAAAATTTGAAAAAACAAAAAGAAGGAGGTGGTATAATATTCCTTCTGTATTCCAAACCTTTTGATACATTTTCAATTTTGCGGTCTTGAAACTAACAATAGGAGGAGATTTTTATGTTCCCGCAGTTAAAAACACCAATCTAAATGCCTGAAAACATACAACTTTTGGCTGAGCAGGATGGACTGGGAAATGCCAGCAGAGAGGCTGACCCATCTGAACATTAAAGAAAAAGGAACCTCAGATTGCCTGAGTCACAGACAGTGAGCATCTCTCTGAATTCTATTTGGTTAACTGTTTATAATGGGCCCTAATGAAGTTTACCTTCCAGATGCTGAGAAAACTTCCAACCTCTTCCCTTTTACAGGAAAAAGAAAAATATGATGGTAATGAAGCCATTCCCCAACTGTAAATTAGAGCCAACTATTATAGTGGTAATTTCTTATAAAACAGGTGTAACTACCTTGTTTAATTTGACTGATAGACATGAGAACTGTGAATGGATAATTCTCTATCTAGAGCCAAATATAATAATAAAGTCTTTATAAGCTGTGTAATTAAGCAAAATATATTAATACTGGAGAGCTCTGATATCAGCAATGCATTGTTCTGCCAAGGAGATGTTGGCTAGGGGATCTAAGCCCCCAAAATTATAAAGGCTTTTTGCCTATAAAAATGGGATATCTGCAAGGAGAAAAGCTGTAGGTTCCTGTTGTCAAAGACCTGGTGTAAGCATGGAAAAATGTTTTGACACATCACTTGCTAATGTACAGTTGGCCTCTGAAATGCCAGAGAGCATTACCAAAGGCCACTAAAGCAATAAAGCAAAATATTGGTCTCCTTGAGTCAAGCAAGACTCCTCCATCAGTGTCAGCTACACCTCAACTGCCTGGAGATACTGTGCAACATTGGCAGCCATTTGTCTATATATATCCCAAATCTAATTGTCTATTAGCTCTCTCCTTGGAGGAATAATTCATGGCTGATGCCACAGGTTACATCCTCTAGTGGTTAGGAGATGTTATAAGCCACAGTAAGAACTTGTCATCTTTTATATAGAAACCACAGTTTGTAGATTAGAATACCATCCAAATATCTGTGTCTATGCTCACAGCTTATCTTGCAATAATAGTTAGTACTGTTTAAATGCCTGTTTAAATGCCTGTACATCTAATTGCTTATGCTTTGTTAGCAGGATTAAAAAGATACCCTGAATAAGCTGTCAATCCATGAAGGGAAACAACCTGAACAGACGAGTCCAAAATGACATCTCCAGAGAAAATAAACTGCTTTGCTTCTCATCCACTTGTGCCCCTTTTCCAAAGCCTAGGGAACAACTTGCAGAAGAGGAGGTGTGGTAGAAGGTAAGGGCTGTGGAGAGATTGGGGTGAATCGTGAGACTACAGCAATATAGACTGGACTCTGATCAACATGCTTGTGCATACAAGCTTCTCCAATTGGACTATGGGAACATTGGGTTGTTCAAAATATGGACATAGATAATTGCTAATTGGTTTTACATGAATGTTACTTACATTCATTGCTTATGCTTGACAATCAGCTTACTTCATGGTTTGGATTTTTGGATATTAATTGGCCTTAGTGTGAAAATAAAGTTTCAGGTCTGACTTGCCCCCNTTTTTCTTGGTTTTGGTATTAGCAGTGGATGTGGATTCATAGAAATGAATTTTTGGTCAATTTCTCTCTGCTTCTACTCCTCTTGAATAACTTGAGTAAATGGGTTGTAGTGCCGCTCTGTAAATGTCTGGTAGATTCTGGCATAATCCATCTTTTTGTTGGTGTGGGAGGGGGTGGTTTTTGTTACTATTTCAATTTCCTTATATGATTATGGCATGTTTAAGCTGTCCTGTCTACTCTTGTTAAGCTTTGGGGACTCCCATGATTTCAGATATCATCCATTTCTCTTAGGTTTTTTAATTTAAATACGAGTAATGAGAATTTTCTAAAATTTTTTTTTTTTTTTTTTTTATTTATTTTTTTGATTTTTTTTGTTATTGTTTGATGTTTCCTTTTTCATTTTTTTTTTTGTTGATTTCTTTCTTTTTGGTTAAAGAAGCTAAGGGTTTGTCTGTTTTGTTTATCCTTTCAAAGAACCACTTCTTGGTCTCATTGATTCATTGTATTGTTTTATTTAATTTCTATTTCATTAATCCCTGCTCTGATTTTATTATTTCGTCTTGTCTATTGGGCTTGTGATTAATTTGTTGTTTGGGGGAAAACTTAGTTAAATGGGTTGGGTTCTAAGCCAATGGTACCTCCCTGGCCACACCCATGGGGTGGGGTGTAGTGATGAATTGAGTCATGATGGATATTTAAGCAGACATGTTGGAATAAAATCTCTCTCTGCATTCGAACCTCAACCTGCATACACTGTGGTGTGCTTTCCTGCATGTATTTTCCATCATGGGTCATGCCGGATTAAGTTGGCCCCACCACAAATCTCGGGTGAACACCACAATTGGCGTCTGAATGGGGCAGAAGGAAACTTTGCATACTTAGGTATGCATACCCCTAAATCTTGCCCTTTTCTTCTTCTTTCTCCTCTCTTTCCTGATATTTATCTGTTGTGGTGGACCATCTTTCCTGCTGGTTTCGGTAGATAGGGACAGTGGTCTGAGGGCATGTGGCTTTGTACATGTGGAGAGCCTGGCTCTGATTTGGTTCAGAGGGAGCACCCAGTGCCTTCCAGGACATGTGCCTCCTGGCATGGTCACTCCTGCAGGCTATAAAGCCAGTGACCTCAAGGCTAATTTAATATTAAGGCTTAGCACTTATGCTTGGCCTTAAAAACAATTTTTCATAATTCTACAGGTCTAAAAACTTTCTGGTTTTAAATTCCACCTCCCCCAAAGAAAGACTGTGAGAGAACCAGCTCCTCAAGTTCGGTTCCAATCTTAACTTGTTCATATGTAAATTTTCTCCTGGTAGCTCTCCTCAACCTGAGCACCTTCTTTCTGTTGCAAATTAAGGCCTTTCACAGAACCGCCCTCCTCCAAAGAGCATCTTCAGATAATTTCAACCTTGGCCACTTTTCTCTTAAATTTTTGTATACAAAATCTGTTTTTGGCTAAAAGTGTGTTGTCTCTTGTCTTCTTATGGGTTTTCTCTAATCCTAACTCTTCTTACCTAAACCTGCCTGGCTATTTATAGATCCAAGGTTGGGATTTACGCTAACAGTTCAAATCCATTTCATCATGCTTAACTTAAAGTGTAATATTTTTACTTAACCCCTGGGTACCCTAGATATGGTTGATTTAATTTTATCTTGCCCCTTTTAAATGTGTTTCACCTAAAAAATCTCTTCTCACAGAATTCTAGATCACACGTGGTCTGAGCTCTGGCCTGGTGCCATAAGCCTGCCTGCTGTGTGTGCATGTATAGCAGCTTGCAGACTCAGCACATGGTATCTAAATGATGCCCACTAAATTTTGATTTAGGTAACATCCTTTTGATTTCGCACTTTGGAAACAAGATAGATGGTTTCTAGGAGAATTTACAGGCCATTTTTTTAGATTCTAACAAAACAACTTGACTCTGATAATTGTCTTTTTTCAAACCCTTGGTAAAAGTCTCTTTAACACATAAATTGATATTTTGTTCAATTAAATGAGAAATTTTTGAATAAAACTGTTTTTGTTCTTTAAGCCCATCTTCAAGCTGTGTGTATGTGTGACTGAATGTGAAATTCCTGCTTTTTAATTCATTATAATCCTACAGGTTTAAATCTAATTAGAAACTGACTATAAACAAAAGTAGATTCAATTCATAGAAAATGTTTGTTTTGGGGCTGGAGAGATAGCCTAGCAGTTAAGAGCACTAACTGCTCTTGCAGAAGAAATGGGTTCGATCCCTGGCACCACATGGCGGCTAAGAACCTTTCGTAACTCCGATTCCAGGAGAACTCCAGTTCCAGGGCAATCCAACCCCTCTTTGACCTCCGGCGGCATTGCACGACATGGGTGCAAAAACCTACATGGCAGACAGTACATTCATACCTACAAATAAATAAAATTAAAAAAAAAAAAAATGTTTGTTTTATACCCTTAGTGTTAAATTATTTTTAATTGGGTTTATAGTATACATATTATTCAGTTTAATGATAGATTATTGTTAATTATTTAGTGTAATTGTTATTGATAGTTATAGTTATTGTTACTGAATATAAATATTAATAATTGATAGAAATTCAGTCTAATGGTAATTGTTATTGTTAGCTGCTATTATTGACAATTATTCATAATTATTAATGATTATTGTGACTAATAATGGTTAATAGTAATTATTGATAATTTAATATAATAATAACCGTTGTAATTGTTGTGATTATAGATAATTATTATTCCAAAGTCCTTAATATAAGACAGATGGATGGTCCAAAATACAAACAACTTTGGCCTGTCTACTTTTGGAAATCCTCAATCTTTAGATATGTAAATAGCATAGGGACAGTTGGCTTAGCAGAGGGACAGTTTAGGCAAGTAATACAAGAAGGGACAGGATAGGGAAAGAATAGTAAACTTTAGGTATAGTTCATTAAAGGGCAAATGGTTGGAAATGGGCCTAAGAGGTGGCATTTAGATCTCAGCTGTTTTATGAGTTACTAGAACATTATTCTAATTATGTAAAAATAACCCTATAACAAATTATAAAAATTTCATGTTTTTTATTGGACATCAAACAAAATATGGCTTTCTTCCTTACAGGTCAACCTAATAAACCTTTATTAGGTATGTTGTATGTATGTATGTATGTATGTGTAGTGTGTATGTATGTGCACGCACGACACGTGTAGGATGTGTGTACTTGTGTTCTAAGTATATTTCAATGTTAACAGCTCATATACACAGTAAAAACTTGCCTGAGTTGGAACGTGGCCCTTCCTTTCTCAAGACGCAAATTTATATTAAACAGCCAAAACATAATTCAATTTCAACAAAGGTTATGGTTATCTATTAAAAATTTTGAAATAATGGATCTACACTACTGCCACCTACTGGTTACGCCCTTTCAACATCTAAAACAAAGATGCAACCAGGTTTTCATTGTATTAAGTGTTAATAAGTTTTGGGGTATTTGGGAATAAAAAATAAAAGATATAAAAATTTAAAAA
Source organism: Rhizomys pruinosus (assembly GCA_009823505.1). Lineage (NCBI taxonomy): Eukaryota > Metazoa > Chordata > Mammalia > Rodentia > Spalacidae > Rhizomys > Rhizomys pruinosus. The sequence continues at coordinate 165,386 of VZQC01006319.1, read as the reverse complement.
TTTAAAAAATAAAAAAAAAATTGAATTCCGATTAACATCGCGGAATTTGTGGCCGCCAATTTTTAATTTTTTGTGTACATACAGGCTAAGCCTGCATTTTGATCAGATGACCAGTGGGTAGCTGGTGTTGAGGCCTGCATTTCATTTGGGTGATCAGTTGGTTTGGAAAAAGGCTCCCTTTGCAGACCACCAACCTGGGAAGCTGGTGTGAAATTCTTGTCCTGGACTTGGGCAGATGGAAAGTCATGGCTAAGAGTGGGAAACGTGACTTGTTGTCACAGGCTAAGGACCTGAGTAGGAAGTTACCTCTCCGGTCAGGTCACAGAAGTGACCGACTGACCTCTAGGCAATGAGGCCAGTTCCCCACAATGTCCACAAAGTGGGCACTGTGTGTCCCTCTCCTCTTAGCAGGACTGTGTTGCACCTGTTCGTGACAAAGGAAGCTTCCTAGAAGCTCCCACAAAAACAAAAATAAAACAAAAAAATCAAGATGGTAATGATGGTAACAACATCTCATGGGGCATATCTAACCAGTCTTTAATTAACTAATGGGCACAAGAACTGTAAAAGAAAATTTTATTAAGAGCTAAATATTGAAAAATCTTTAAAGCAGGTTTTCATGCCAGGCCTGGAGAAGGCTAAGAGCTTGGAGGAAGATAGTTATCAAAATACTTTGTAAGGTTTGCAGTTTAAATGGTAATACATTTAAACTAATTGGGAATATAAAATGTTAATGTGTTTATTCATATCTGTATTGAATTTCCAACAATAACTTTGGGGTTAAGGTAAATAAATGGTCTCTATATTTTTTCTGGGTTATACAGTATCACCTTGTAACATTTTTCCTTTTACTTGTAGGAGATAATTTAAGAAATTAAGTTTAAGTTCACATCCCCAAATAAGCAAACAATCAATGATAAACTGGGTAATTTGATGAAAACTTACACCTTTGTTCCTGTTTATGGGTATGTGTAATACAACTTTAGGATCTTAGTCAAAACATAAAAATTAAAAAACAAAAAGAGGGAGGTGGTATAATATTCCTTCTGTATCCAAACCTTTTGATAAATTTTTGAATTTTGAGGTCTTGAAACTAACAATGGGAGGAGATTTGTATGTTCCCACAGGTAAAAACACAACCTAAATGCCTGGAAAACGTACAACTTTTGGCTGTGCAGGATGGGCTGGGAAACGCCAGCCAGAGAGGCTGACCCATCTGAAAATAAAAGAAAGAGGAACCTCAGACTCCTGAGTCACAGACACTGAGCATCTCTCTGAATTCTATTGGGGTTAACTGTTTATAATAGGCCCTAACAAAGTTTACCTTCCAGATGCTGAGAACTTCCTACCTCTCCCCTTTTATAAGAAAAAGAAAACATGATGGTACTGAAGTCGTTCCTAACTGTAAATTAAGGCCAACTGTTATAGTAAGGTGATTTCTTTAAAACAGGTATATACCTTTCTTTAGTTGGCTGATAGACGTAGGAATTGTGAAAGGATAATTCTCTTTCAGACAAAATATAATAAAAAAAAAAAAAAAAGCTGTGTAATTAAGCAAAAAATATTAATACAGGAGAGCTCTGATATCAGCAATGGATTTTCTGCAAGGAGATGTTGGCTAGGGGATCCAAGCCCCAAAATTATAAAGGCCTTCTGCCTAATAAAATGGGATATCTGCAAAGGAGAAAGGTAGTAAGTCCCTGTTGTCAAAGACCTGGTGTAAGCATGAAAAAATGTTTGAAATGTCACTTGCTAATGTACAGTTGGCCTCTGAAATGCCAGAGAGCATTACCAAAGGCCACTAATGCAATAAAGCAAAATATTGGTCTCCTTGAGTCAAGCAAGACTCCTCTGTTGATATCAGCTATACCTCAACTGCCTGGAGATAATTTGCAACAGTGGCAGCCGTGTGTGTGTGTGTGTGTGTGTGTGTGTGTGTGTGTGTGTAATCCCAAATCTAATTGGCTATTAGCTCTCTCCTTGAAGGAATAATTCATGGCTGATGCCACTAGCTTATGTCCTCTAGTGGTTAGGAGATGATATAAGCCACAATAAGAACTTGTCATCTTTTAGAGAGAAACCACAGTTTCTGGATTAGCATACTGTCCTAGTTTGTCTTCCATTGCTGTGACAAAACACTCTGACTGACACCATCTTGGGGAGAAAGGGTTTATTCAGCTTACATCTCCTGGGTCACAGTTCGTCACTCAGGGAGCCCAAGGCAGGAACTCAGGACAGGAACTTGGAGGCAGGAGCTGGAAGCACAGGTCATGGAGGAGTGCTGTTCACTGACTTGCTCCCTGGCCCATGCCCAGCTGACCTCTTATACAGTACACACAACACCTGCCCAGGGTGGCACCACCCATAGTGGGCTGGGCCCTCCCACATTGCTCAACAATCAAGACGGTACTCCACAGACGTGGCCACAGGCCAGTCCAATGGAACCAATTCCCCAATTGAGGCTCCCTCAACCCAGGTGTGTCAAGTTGACACTAAAGCTATCCAGCACACATACCATCCAAATATCTGTGTCTATGCTTACAACTTAGCTTGCCATAATAGTTAGTGCTGTTTAAATGCCTGTTTAAATGCCTCTACATCTAATTGCTTGTGCTTTGTTAGTAGGATTAAAAAGGTACCCTGGATAAGCTGTCAACCCATGAAGGGAAACAACCTGAACAGACTAGAGTCCAAAATGACATCTCCAGAGAAAATAGACTACTTTGCTTCTCACCCACTTGTGCCCCTTTTCCAAAGCTTAGGGAACAAATTGCAGAAGAGGAGGCATAGTAGAATGTAACGGCTGCAGGGAGATTGGGGTGAATCGTGAGACTACAGCAATATAGACTGGACTCTTATTTGATCAACATGCTTGTGCATACAAGCTTCTCCAATTGGACTATGGGAACCTTGGGTTGTTCAAAATATGAACATAGATACTTGCTAATTGGTTTTACATGAATGTTACTTACATTCATTGCTTATGCTTGACAATCAGCTTACTTCAAGGTTGGGATTTTTGGATATTAATTGGCCTCAGTGTGAAAATAAAGTTTCAGGTCTGACCTGCCCCCCACTGCCTAGCACTCAAAACAGGCTTGAGCAGCTGGCTATTTAATACTCAGGTTCTTTTGGGTTGTTAGCCACACCCATGGGCTCCCCTGCCTCTCAGAAAAATTTAAAAAATTAAATTAAAAGGGTGAGATGTGGGAAAACTTAGTTAAAATGGGTTGGGTTCTAAGCCAATGGCACCTCCCTGGCCACACCCATCGGGTGGAGTGTAGTGACGAATTGAGTCATGATGGATATTTAAGCAGACATGTTGGAATAAAATCTCTCTCTGCATTTGAACCTCAACCTGCTTACACGTGGTGTGCTTTCCTGCACGTATTTTCCACGTGGGTCATCCCAGGATTAAATGGGCCCCACCACAAATCTCAGCAGCAACACCACAGTTGTCTCGCAAATGTTTTGAGTTGCAATGTTAGGTCATTTATTTGTGCTCTTTCTAGTTATTGGATTTTGTTTGTTTGTTTGTTTGTTTTGGTCTTTTCAAGATAGGGCCTCTCTATAGGGCCAGCTGGCCTTGAATTTACAAAGATCTGCCTGCCTCTGCCTCCCAAGTGCTAGGATTAAAGGCGTGTGCCACCACACCCAGCTCTGTTTTTGTTTGTTTGTTTATTTGTTTTTAATGTAGGTAATAAGAGCTATAAATTTCCCACATAGAACTGCTTTTAAAGTGTCCCAGAGGTTTTATTGTGTTGTATTATCCTGTTCATTTAATTCTAGAAATACTTTTATTTCTTTCTTAATTTCTCCTTTGATCCTTTCATTATTCAGAAGTGTGTTGTTTAATCTCCATGAGTTCATATAGTTACTGGGGTTCCTCCTGGTGTTGATAATAAGCTGCATTGCATTGTGGTCTGATATAATGCATGGAATTATTTTTTTTGTATTTGTTGAGGTTTGTTCTGTGGCCTAGTATGTTGTCGATTTTGGGGAAAGTTCCATGGAGTGCCAAAAATAGAAAGTATATTCTTTGGTGCTTGGGTAGAGTATTTGGTAGGTCCATTTGATGTATTATATTTTTCAGTTCAGATGTCTCTCTATTCTTTGTTCAGTTGACCTGTTTGGTGGAGTATTGAAGTCCCCCACTATTCATGTGTTGGGAGTAATCTGTGCCTTAAAGTCTTGTAGAATTTGGTTTATGAAGTTAGGTGCACCAGAGTTTGGCGTGTATAATTCATGATTGTTATATCTTCTTGGTTAATTGTTCCTTTGATAAGAATGAAGTGACTCTCTTCATCTCTTTTGATTAGTTTTAGCTCAAAGTCTATTTTGTCTATTAGAATAGCAACTCCTCCTTGCTTTTTAGTGCCATTTCCTTGGAATATTTTTCCCACCCTTTCACCTTAAGATAGTACCTGTCCTTGTAGATGAAATAGGTTTCTTGTAGACAAAAATATGGATTTTGTTTCTTAATCCATTCTACTAGTATGCCTCTTGATTTGGGAGTTCAGTCCATTAATATTTAAAGTTATTATTGAGAAATGTATATTCCTTCCCATCATTTTAGTTTTTGTTTGCATTCTTGGTCTAGGTTTGTATTTCCAAGGTTATACCTTCATTAATTACTTTCTGTTGCTGCTTGGGTATAGTCGTTCCTTTCTTCTGCTCTTTGTATTGCTTCAAATATTCTCTGAAGGGTTGGTTTTATGGCTATGAATTCTTTTGGCTTATTTATATAATGAAAGATTTTTCTTTCTCCTTTAACTATAATGGACATTTTTGCTAGGTAAAGTATTCTGGATTGGCATCTATAGTCATTTAGAATTGGGAATACTTTAGTCCAAGTTCTTCTGGCTTTCATCATTTGCATTGAAAACTCAGTTGTAATTCTGATGGGTTTTTCTTTATATGTGACTTTTTAACTTGAAGCTTTAAGTATTCTCTCTTTGTTTTGAGCATCTAATGTTTTTACTGTGATACAGCATGGGGTATTTCTTTTCTGGTGCTATTTGCTATTCTATGTGCTTCTTGTATTTGTATGGGTATCTCTTTCTTTAATTTGGGGAAAATTTCTTCTACAATTCTGTCAAAGATCTGTGGTTAATAGCATTATCTTGAGATTCTTCTCCTTCCTCTGTACCTGTGATGCATAGGTCTTTTCATGGTGTCACACATTTCCTGATTATTCCATTCCTGTGGTTTTTTTTTTTTTTCATAATCTTTGCTTCAGCAGTCCAATTCTTCCATGTTATTTTCCATTCTTGATATTTTCTTGATTTTTCATGTCACTAGGATTTCTCCTGTCCTTTCCAGATGGCTGGTTGTGTGTTCCATTTCCTTTTTCATTTCAGCCTGAGTATTTTTTCAGTATTTTCATATATTTTATGAATTCATTATTACAAAGTTTATCATTATCTTCTTCTAGCTTATCCTCATCTTCTTTTAGTTATTTGTGTGTTCTTTAAATTCCTTGAACTCTTTGATCATGTTTATGATAGTTCTTTTAAGATGTGTGTCCTTCCTGGGTTACATTTAGGGGTTCCTCATTTTAGGAGTCTTCTACAAGATTGATAATATTTAGTAGAGACTTATTATTTGGGTTTTTCATGTTACTGTTTTTTCGTTGTGATTTTGGCATGTGGATTTCTTTTATTGTTTGTATTCTGCTTTGAAACTCAAGTGTTTCTTTGTTGAATTGAAGACTGACTTTACTTGTATTCTTCAAGTGCCTTTCTTGTCTTCTTATTAGGCATGAATGGCTAGCTTGTCTGAGCTTCAGGTTTTTACTTCTGATTTTGTACTGGAGAGTTCTCGTCCAGCTAGTCAGGAGCTCCTCCAGAGGCCCAAGACAGGTACTAATCCAGCAGGCTTGAACCCCAAGCCAGGTGGATTGTGCCTACAGGTTCTCTAGGGCTAGTTGTAAGCTTCTGGATCTGTTTCCAGGGACAGGAAAGCCTAGCCTGGAGCAGAGGAGGAGCCTGAGGTGTTTCCTAGCTGGTGGGTAGGGAGTTTGCACTGAGCAGCTGGGGACTCTCACCACCAGGCAGAGGTCAGCCTCATACACTCACTAGGAGAGTTGTCTTCATAGAACCACTGTACTACATTTGGTTCATCTACCAATTCTCAGGTGCTGGTTGCTAATGTCTGAATCTGGGTCAAGGGGCAGGAAAGAATAGCCTGGAGTCAAGGGATGGGCCCCAGGTGGTCCCTAGCTAGTGGATAGGGAGTCTGGAATGCCACCACCACTGCTGTGTAGTTGGGGACTCTCACAGAGTGGAGGTCAGCCTCATACACTCAGTGTGAGAGTTGTACTCACAGACTGGCCACATCATGTGGGGTCTGCCTACCAGTTCTCTATGGCTAGTTTCAAACCTCTGTATCTGAGTTCAGGGACAGGGAAGCCTAGCCTGGAGCAGGGGAGTGGGTCACAGGTATTCCCTGCCTAATGGGTAAGGAGTCTTGAATGTCACAACCTTCAAGCCTCTGGGCCTCTGTCCTCATCCGCTAGGAGCTGCATGGGCCACTGGGCCTCTCTTCCTTCTTGTTTTTTAAATATATTTATTTAATTTTTGTGTATTTCATACACAATGTCTTAGTCCTCTTTATATCCCATAAGGACCCTCCCATACTCCCCACTGGATTTCATGCATTCTACCATTTATATTAAGATCTGTGGGGTCAAGTTAGTGTCCCCTGACATCCATCAGTACAAGTTCATCCTGAGGTTTAGTCAGCCTATCCAGAGTCACTCCCTTAAAGAAGATCAGTTCTTCCTTGCCCAGTAGTAATCAGAATGTTTCATGAATGTGCATGTCATCCTTGCACAGGGGACGTGCTAATCTTTTCTCTGCCATTCCAATTTTAGTGTATGTATTGCCAAAATGAGCACTCTTTTATCCTTTTTAAAAACTGCTTTACCTGTTATAGGCACTTTGCCTTTCCATATAAATTTTAGAATTTTTATGTCTACAGAATAAGAAGTCTGGCTGGAACTATGATAGGAAGCATTCTAACCTTATGTGTTGATGTGAATAGAAATGATATATTTACTATAAATTGTATTCTAATCCATGACTATTTTGTATCTATTTAATTAGGTCGCTTTCATTTGTTTCATCAGATTTTTCAGTTTTAGACATCTAGGTATTGTGTGCTTAAATAAGGAATATTCAACATAGTGAATATTTAAGCAATTATAATTAGTTCTATAAAATAATTTGTCAGAGTTAGCCGTGCACCACACAGCACAAGACCAGCATGCACCCTGCTGGGCAAGCAGACTTCACCCGTGTCCTGCAGAGGCCTCTGTCCTCATCCATATAATTGTTAAAATACTAGATGCTCAAAACAAAGGCAAAATACTGAAAGCCACAAAAGGAAAAACAACAACTTACATATAAGGGGAAACCCATCAGAATCACAGCTGACTTTTCAGTGCAAACTCTGAAAGCTAGAAGAATGTGGACCAAAGTATTCCCAGTACTAAACTACTTTAGATGCCAACCCAGACTACCATACACAGCAAAAATGTCAATCATACTTGAAGGAGAAAGAAGAATCTTTCACAACATGAACAAGATGAAAGAATACATGTCTAAGAAATCAACACTTCAGAAAATCCTCAAAGCAATCCAAGACCAGAGGAAAGAAGCAACTATCCTTAAGCAATTAGAGAAAGTAATGAAAGCATAACAGAGTAAATATAAACATAGACCAAGAATGCAAACAAAAAATAAGGTAAAAGGAAGGCACACACATCTCTCAATAATAACCTTAAATACTAATGGTCTAAATTCACCAATCAAAAGGCATAGACTGGGAGAATAGATTAGGAAAGTGAACCATTCTATATGCTGTCTATAAGAAACCCATCTCACCCTCAAGGACAGACACCACCTTAGAGTGAAAGGATGGAAAAAAATATTCCAAGCAAATGGTACCAAGAAACAAGCTGGAGTGGCTATTCTAATATCAGACAAAATAGATCTCAAAGTAAATTAATCAGAAGAGACAAAGAGGGCCATTACATCCTTGTCAAAGGAACAATTAACCATGAAGACTTTGCAATCCTAAATGCTTATGCGCCAAACTCTTGTGCACCTAACTTTATAAACACAACTCTGCAGGACATCAAGACACAGATTAATCCTATCACACTAATAGTGGTAGACTTCAACACTCCACTGAGTCCCTTGAATAGATCAACAGGACAAATAGTAAACAGAGAGTCATTAGAACTGAACAATACAATACACCAAATGGACCTCACAGACATCTACAGAATATTCCACCCAAATACCAGAGAATATACTTTCTACTTAGCACTTCATGGAACATTCTCCAAAATTGACCATATATTGGGGCACAAAAGGAACCTCAATAAATACAAAAGGATAGAAATTATTCCATGCATTCTATCAGACCACAATGCAATAAAGCTCAATATGAACACCAAAATAAGTCCAACTAGCTACAAGAACACATGGAGACTAAACAACACGATCCTGAATAATGAATGGGTCAGGGAAGGAATAAAGAGTGAAATAAAAGTTTTCATGGAACTGAGCTAAAAAGACAATACAACACAATAAAACCTGTAGGATACTTTAAAAGCAGTCTTAAGAGGGAAATTTATAACCCTAATTAGGTGCCCACATAAAAAAAAAA
>VZQC01006319.1:114492-141794 GCA_009823505.1 Rhizomys pruinosus | reverse complement strand
CTCACAGTGCCAAGCCTCGGCTGCTCTCTGTGACCCCCTCAAATTTCAACACCAGAACCATATAGGAGACTCTTACACACTACCAAGTCCTGCTTCTGGCTTGAGATGGAGGCTTCAGGAACACAGCTTCTGTGTGCTGACCCTGAAGAAATTCTTCCTGGAAGATTTCACCACAGTGATGCTGGTCTCTTGTTACTTACAGTAGATTCTTCAGCCCCAGCTGACCAGAGCCGATAGATTAAACAGGCCTGATGATCTCTGCTTCCCTTTGAAACTAGAAACTTCACAAGCCAGGCCTCCATCATCTACAAATCCTTCAGCAAAACTGCTCCAAGATCCACAGCAACGATCTTTAGACATTCAGTGATCTTCCCAGTCCAATGTTCCAAATGCCTCCTCAATCCTTCCCCCAAACACCAAGGGCAGGTCTGTCACAGCAATAGCCCACTCTCAGGTACCACTTTCTGTTCTAGTTTTTCTTCCATTGCTGTGACAAAACACTCTGACCAACACCAACTTGGGGAGGAAAGGGTTTATTCAGCTTACATCTCCTGGGTCATAGTTCATTACTCAGGGAGCGCAAGGCAGGAACTCAGGGCAGGAACCTGGAGGCAGGAGCTGAAGCACAGGCCATGGAGGAATGCTGTTTACTGGCTTGCTCCCCTGGCTCATGCCCAGCCTGCCTTCTTATATGGTACACAACAACCTGCCCAGAGGTGGCACCACTCATAGTGGGCTGGGCCCTCCCACATTGCTCAACAATCAAGACAATACTCGACAGATGTGGCCACAGACCAGTCCAATGGAGCCAATTTCCCAACTGAAGCTCCCTCAACCCAGGTGTGTCAAGTTGATACTAAAGCTATCCAGCACATGAGATGACTATCAAATCTACAGCTTCCTATCCCTACCCTGGAGATTCTAATTCAGCCGAGTTAGGAATTAATATATTAATAAAGCAGACCAGATGGTCCTTATGTCCAAGGAAGTCTAAATATTACTGATAAGAGCAGAAAGAGAGCTTTCAGAATGAGGTTCTAGCCGGGGTTTTAGTCCTAAATTGTCCACTTGGTATTGCTGTATCAGTGCTATAATTCACCATAGTACATGTTCAGTCTTATTCCCAAAAGTGTTGAGAGGTGGAGCCTAGAGAGGGGGGACCTAGTGAGAGGGGGTCCTAGTGAGAAGGGGGCCTAGGGAGGGAGGGAAGGCCTAGTGAGAGGGAGGGTTTAGTGAAAGGCAGGGTCTAGTTAGAGCTCTCTGTGCCATGGGGCTACATTCCTCATGAATAGATTCATGCCATTTTGCAAGAGTGGGCTAGTTTTATGCATAAGAATTTGTCCCCTTTTCTGTTTTTCTCACGTGACTCCTTGGCCTTTCATTTTCCATTATGAGGTTCTAACCAGAAGCAGCTGTCCATTATAGATCATCCCAGACTCCAAAAATGTAAGCCAATATAAAGTTGTGTGGTTTGTTTCTAATAAACTACCAGTCTCAGGTGTTCTGTTGGACCAACACAGAAGAGACTAAGCACATCAGAGTAGGATACCTCTCCATCCTAAACCTGTTTCTTCATCTGTAAACAGCAACACTGATTAATTCTTATAGTCTACACCTTGGGAATAATGTATGCAAAGAGATTTCCAAACAATATATGCTCAGTAAATGATGAAATTATAATTAAAATAGCTATTACCAGTGAGGATGTTGAATGAAGGAAACAAGCCTATTTCTCTAGAGTAGAAGCTACCCCTTTTCTTCCAAGTCAACATTGATCTCCCATCACACCAGGATATAAAATGCATTGCTTACTGTAAGTTGCTTTCAAAAGCTTAGAAGACATTTGCTCTAAGCTGTGAATACTCCTCAAATATCTCTGTACACAACTGAGTTGTGCTGGGAGCCTCATCCTTCGAAACAAAGGAAGGGTTCTTCCTCCAACAGCCCTCCTCTGCCTTAGCTGGATTCTCAGGAGAGGAGTTCTATATCACAGCTTCCTTCTCTTTTCCTCACAAGTAAACAAACCCTGAGGGAAAGTTCTCAGAGGACAGTCTCTTTAACTCACAGAATACGTGTATTGGAGAAATTTTTAAATGTTCACACAGAAATTTCACAAAGTTGAAAACGCAATAGGTTGTATTCTATACAGTATTTTCAAAATAGCTAACTACTAAGCTGATTGTTTAAAAGCCACTTTGGTGGGGAGGTCTCAATCCACAGAAACTGTTGTCTAAAAAAATAGGTCCCTGGGTCTGGAGAAACTTTACAAGTTTATCTTAGAGATGCTGAGATACAATTAATTTCCTTTATCCTTTCACAGTTTTTCCTTAAAATCTGGAGCAGAGGAACATGAATACTTTGCACTCTTTAAACCAATGAATATAGTCTCAGGAATTGAGCCTTAGAAAAATATGTGTAACTATAAAGGCTTTTATTTTTACAAAATATGATTAGGGAGGGGGAGTTGTATTTTCTAACCACTGTAAGTTCATTGCTACATGCAAACAGTGACATCTGGTGGAACGACATTGTTTTACTTAAAAAAAAATCTGGTTATTACATAATGAGGTTCTGGAAACAAGTTTGCTAACAATTTCTTTTTTATGTCTTTCCATACAAAACCAAAAATGCACTAATCTCGGATCTTGTCAAACATTGATAGGGGTACTGAAATGGCATTTTGTCATCCTCAATCTGCGTTGATAAAAATTCACCTAAAAGGGGAGCTGGAGAGATAGGTCAATGGTTAAGTGCACTGGCTGCTTTTGGGAGAGGACCCAGGTTCAGTTCTAAGCACCCTAACATGGGACCTAACAATGTCTGTAACTCCAGTTCCAGAGGAACTGATACCCTTTTCTGACCTCCTCAGGCACTGCATGGCACAAGTGCACTTACATGCAGGCAATACACTCATAAAATAAAAATAATATTTAAAAAAAACTAAGGTATACCAATAGAAATATTTGTTGAAAGTCTAACAGAAACTTACCTGACTCACTACAGTAAGAGTTGTTTATGGCAGGAGAATATTAAGTTATCATAACCCTGACATACGTTTGGTGACACATATCACCAGCTGGACCATAATGAGAATCAGAGCTACTGGAATTTGAATCCTGGCTTTCACCCACTAGGTAGATATGAGCTAGTCTCCTGAATCCTATGCTATACTTTCTTCATTGGGAAACTGAAATGATTTTATGCACTATGGAGAGTTGTTCACACAAACCCAATGTTCTCTGTTACATAATTTTTTATTTTCTTATCAAATATCACTACCCCTTTTGAAGGAATTTGATAAATTCTTCCAAATAAAACACATTTAATATCATTGATTTTTTTTTAAGTTTTAAGAAATAGAGATAATGGAGCTTGAGAGTTGGACCAGCAGTTAAGAAAGCTAACTGGTCTTGCTAAGGAAACTTCAGCTCCCAGCACCCACAATAGGCAGCTCATAACAGCTTGTAACTCCAGTTCTGGGAGTTCTGATGCTATACACATGTCGCATTCACTCACACAGACATATACACATATAAATAAAAATAATTTAACAGAACCTACTGGGGTTGCAGATATGGCTCAGTGGTTAAAAGCACTGGCTGCTCTCGCAAAGGACCAAGGTTTAGTTTCCAGCACCTATATGGCAGCTAACATAAGATGGTACCTCCAATTCAGGAGACACGACACCCTTTTTCTAGTTTCTGCAGGGATTGCACACACAGTACATTTATATACATGCAGGCAAAATCTTCATGAAATTTTTATTTTATTTTATAACGAAATAGAGATAATAAAGTCACAATAATCATGTATGTGTCTGTCTTTATACAACATATATTATACATCTTCTCAAAAAAGCGCAAACTGTTGCCGGGTGTAGTGGTGCACACCTTTAATCCTAACACTTGGGAGGCAGAGATAGGCAGATCTTTGTGAGTTCAAGGCCAGCCTGGTCTACAGAGTGAGTTCCAGGACAGCTGGGGCTACAGGGAGACCCTGTCTCAAAAAGACCAAAAAAAAGAAAAAAAGCACAAACTGCCAAAATAACAGTGACATTCTTACAAAATGTATTTAATAAGTGCATGTTTACCAAGAAAGGTTTATCTTTATCACATAGAAAACTCATTGGTAAAAAAAAATCACATGCTTAGTATAGTAGTCTCAAAAATCACTGAGGAAAAAGGGAAGTAAATTTTTCAGATCCTGCACCATCCACCCTCAACACTTTTCAATATCCTGGATTAATGGAATACAAACTTCATCTCTGGTTCTTCTACTTAGAATCTTAAAGTAATATTCTAATATTTCCAAAATAGATGTTAAAAAAAAGAACAGGGAGATGAGTGATGGTTCAGCAGTTAAGAGCACTGACTGATCTTGCAGTCTGTAGAGGACCATACACTTAAACATGTAAATTAAAAATAATGAATAAAATATTAGAAAAACAGGGAAATCTGTCCTAAATTAGAGTATCTAGGAAAAAAACCTATTTTCAGTCTTCATTCAAAACTGAGTACACAGAAAAATCCAGTATTCTTTTTTTTTTTTTTTTGAGAGAGAGAAAGTGTCTCCCTATAGCCCCATCTGGCCTGGAACTCACTCTGTAGACTAGGCTGGCCTTAAACTCAGAGATCTACCTACTTCTGTCTCCTGAGTGATAGGATTAAAGGCGTGCACAGCCACGCCCTGCTTAAAGACGGTTCTAAGCCGACATGTGGGTACTGGGAATCGAACCTGGGTCCTCTTCAAGGGCAGTCAGCACTCTTAACCGCTGAACCATCTCCCCAACCCCTCCCCCTCCACCAAGTATTAATTCTATGAGGAGAATCTGCAAAGCAAAATACAGAAACACGGTCAAGGAGCCACATAAATAATGTCTTTTTAAAGATTTATTGTGAGGAAACAAAACTATTTGAGATTATGATCTCAAGGAAATTTTTTAATGTTTTCATGAAATAGGTAATAGAATTTCAGGCAGAAATGAAGATTTATATTTTCCTTAAGAGACTATATAACTAAGAAAAACGATGCTATAACTATTAAAATTGAGGTTGTTGTGATTTTTTTTTAATTTATACCTCAGAAAATGAAACCACTGATAAACATAAATTTGAGAGATTAACATAAGCAAAAGAATGATTTAAGTACAGGATAAATACAATTATTGGGTAGTTGGTACTCATAAATAAATGGCCAAAGTAATAGAATGCAAACATTATTCAAATAAAACATTAAAAATTCCTTAACTGAAGAGATATAGTACCATATCAAAAAGGCTTCATGTATACAAAGAAAAATTAAAAAGTGGCACACCCCCAAATACATGCTAGTGAAATTATTTAAAACAAAATTTAAAATCCATCTGAGTATACAGGAGGAACAGATTATATGCAAATAAAATAAAAACAGGCTCCATTCAGCTATCTCACAATATTAGGCAATAAATATTAAAAGTATGATGTTAAATACTGATTGTCAATAACATGTAGAATCACCTAAGGGGCAAACCTCTGTGGCTGTTGTTGAGTTTTTATATTCTGAGGAGAGCGAAAGGACCATCCAAATGTGGGCAGCGCCATTCCATGAGCTGGGCATCAGCATTCATCTCCCTCTGCTTCCTGACTTGGGCACACTATGACCAGCTGCCTACATTCCTACTGCTATCACTTCTCCATGATGCTCTGTGCCCTCAAACTGGGAGCCCAAATAAACCTTTTTTTTTTTCATTCAGTTGTTTTTTTCCATGTATTTTAGCAAGGAAAGAAGTAACTCGTTGATAAAATCAGTGCCAGGAGTAAGATTACTGCTATTATCATCAACCAATGTGGTTCTTGGACCTTTAGAACTGGTTTACAAGAAGTGTTTGGAATTTTGGGTTATAAAAGCCCTAGAGTTCTGTAGGCAGAGCTTAATGGGCTACTCTGGTGGGAGTTTAGACTACTATACTGAGAAAAATGCAGACAGTGGAAGTCTGGCTCAAGAGGTTTCAAGGGGAGTAAGGGCTCTCTCAGAAACTGGGCTAGAGGCAATTTATACTATATATTGGCAAAGAATCTAGCTATGTTCTGCCCATGTCCTGAGATATTTTCATTTATTTTGTATTTATTTTTATTTTGTGTGTATGACTGCTTTGCCTTTATTTACTTAACTGTACCACCTGCATGTAATACCCACTGAAGTAATGAGAGGGGATTGGCTCCTATGGAACTTGAGTCACGAATGGCTGTTAACCACCATGTGGGTCCTGGAAACCAAACCTAGATCCTCTGCAAGAGCAGCCAATGCTTTTAACCACTGAGCCATCTTTCTAGCCCTCTGAGAACTTGAGTATTGAGTAAGGATAAATTCAAAGGTAAAGAAGTTTGGCAAAGGAAATTTCAAGACAAGGTGGTATTCAAGTTATGGCATGGCTATTGCTCACTGTGCTTATTCAGATCTATGGTGATGGAAATCAGAAAGATATGAAAAATGTGAAAAGAGAGGATTCAGAGAAAGCAGCTGTAATTGGCATCATTAAAAGGAAACTTCATGCTTTACAGTAGGACAATCAGACAGGTACTCTGAGGTTAAGACCCCAACCACTGAAAACTCGGACTTGTGAAAAATCCAAGGTCATTTGAAGGATAGAGTAGGAACTGAGAATGTAGCCAAAGTGATTCTCCCCTGATCAAAACAACCACCAAGAGAAGTGTTTCCTCAGAATAAGCATAGAGACCACTGAAACTGCTGTCCAAGGGCCCCTGGCTACATCTTAAGCAGGCAGCATCACTTGGCAACATTTTCCACATGGTATTGATCTTGCATGCATACAAGATGCAAGAGAGGTTGAGAAATTATTGATGCTCATTCCAAAGCATCAGAGAGGCCAGGTAAAAATTGGGAGGGATGAAGGTTCTGTGAAAAGTCCCTAAGAGATGACTGTGTGAAGCTGGGACAGTGACATTTAAGTTATAGTACAGACCCCAGAATATTGAAGATCCCAGGACTGTAGTATATGCACCAAGAAAAACTGCAACCATAGAGTGTATCTGGACCAGAGAGAGGCTACATGTACCAAAGATGGCAAAGTGGGACTGCTCAAGGCTGTTGGGGCCTTGAAGATTTCATCATGAGCCCCAGATTCAAGAGATGGAATTTTCCTTGCTGGGTTTCGGTCTTGCTTTGACCCGATATTTCCTGACTGTGCCCCCACCTCTCCCTTTTGAAATGATTGTGTTTACTCTGCCATTGTATATTTGAAGTATGTAACTTTTTACAGGTAGCTCATTATTAAGAGATTGCCTGAATCTCAGAAACAACTTTGCACTTTAAACTTTTGAACAGTTTGGGAATCATTAGACTATAGGGATTTTTAATTTTTTTAATTTTATTTATTTTGGTATGTGTATGAATGTACTGTCTGCATGCAGGTATATGCACCCGTGTCGTGCAATGCCACGGAGGTCAGAAGAGGGTGTCGGATTCACCTGGAACTGGAGTTCTCCTGGAATTAGAATTTCAGATGGTTCTCAGCTGCCATGTGGGCGCTGGGGATCGAACCCAGTTCCTCTGTAAGAGCAGTTGGCACTCTTAACTGCTAGGCCATCTCTCCAGCCCCAAGACTATAGGGATTTTTGAGGTTGCACTGAGTACATTTCACATTAGAAGACAGCCATGAATCTATGGGGACAGGGTGGAAAATTTTACAGATGTAAGTGACATGTCTGGGTGTCAAGTAGACAAGGGATGGACTTGTGGTTATTTAATATTGTCATCCTAACCAAACAGGATTTAGGATCACTCAGGAGAACTGTATATAAGATTCTGTGTTAGTCTGTGAAGGAGCTTCTAGATTGGGTTGAGGTGGGAAGACCCATGGGTGGCACATCCCCATAGACTGAATAAAAAGGAGAGAGCTGAGCCACAGCATCCATCCACCTCTCTTGACTCTCTCTTCTCATCTCTCCTCTTTTCCATCACTCCCCTCTTGCCTCTCTCTCTCTCTCCTTTCCTCTACTCTCTCATTTCCTGACTAGGATACAGCTATCTCATACTCCTGCCAACTCACCCTTCTACTATGATGACTTCTAAGCCATGATTGACTGTGCACTCAAGCCATGAGCCAAAATAAATCCTTCTTCCCTAGGGTGCTTCCATCAGGTACTCCTGTCACAGCAAAAGAAAACTAATACAACAAACACACACAGCAAAAGAAAACTAATACAACACACACACACACACACATACACACAAATGCAGAAAATGTTGGTAGTTGTAACAGCTACAGGTAATACAAAGAAAGCAGAAAATCAATATAAAATAACAAGAATGGTACTAAATGTATCTGACATAATAAGAAACGACTATCAATCTGTCAAAAGCAGCAAATTTCTCAATAGCTTAAAAATACTCAAGGGATGTCCCTTGATAAGATAAGACTAATGAAAAAAGGAAACCCACTATGTTGTATACTAAGTGAAGTTTTTAAACATTTTTAAATGGAGAAATAACTCTACCTAAATAAATCAGAAAATAAGACAAGATGGTAAACTATCACTTTTTTTAATTAATTTATTTATTTTTTATTTTTTTATTAATTTAGTTTTTATTGATGCTTTGTGCATTTCATACATTTTTTCCAATTCAGTTCAGGCTTATTTCCCTTTCCCTCCCCCCCACCCCCACCCCATCCCAGATCATGCATTCTGCCATAACTGTCCTGCATCTTTCTCTCAGTTTTTTTATTTTTTCATTTTATAGTATAAGTGATAATCCATGAGTACAAGCTCCTTCATTGTAAATCCTATCGGCAGGCTGTTGTTGCCCAAACGACCTACAGCCCGACCATCCAGTGGGGTGACAGGTTTGTTTGTTTCAATCAAGTTGATCAGAATGAGTGTCCAGACTACATTCTGTGTAGTTGTTCAGCCTTCACCCCAATTGCAACCCTACATTGCTACCACCCCCTCTTCAGCATTGTTCCCTAAGGCTTAAAGAAAAGGGGCACGGGTGGATGAGACAGGTAAAGCAGTTGCCCTCTCTCCTTGGGCTGTTTGACTGTGGAGTCATGGTCAATTTCTGGGGCTGTTTTCTTTCATGGGCTGACAGTTTTGTCCAGGAATAAACTTTCATAGCCTACTATAGTGAAGCACAAGCACTTAGATTATAGGTATTTAAGCAGCATGAATAGTTATGGTAGGTTACTTCTTTTAATAGAACACCATAATACAATCTTAGACAATGAAGAATAGAAAAGTCATAGTAGTCACTTTCTTGAATTTGACCGTCAATACAAAAAATAAAAAAAAATATTCTAATCAGTGCATGGTCTGCAAAACGCACAAAAAAAAATCGCCAGCACTTAGAGCCGAGCCAGGAGCTTTCCACAAGTGGAAAGACCAGTCCTGTGCAACACGAAGTGAAACCCTGCTGCCAAACAAAAACTCTGTTTTATAAAATCACATATTGCATATCCAGATCTCCCAAGACACCTGAAGCACACAGAGTAGGAGCTGGGTGCTTTTTTTCAGCCAGGCAGATTGTTTGATATGCATTTCATTGTCTTGGCCCGATTGGCTTATGGTGGCTGTGGGGGCAGAGTTGTCTCCAGCTGGATAAAAGTGGGTTTTTTGTGAGGTCCTTGTAGATCGGGACTATCCCAAGACCACCTAAGCACGGTAACACCCCACACTAACTGGGTTGCCAAGGAGGATTCCAAGTGGATTCTTTGGAGTAACCTTCAGGAAAGGAAAGGGATGAGTGAGTTTGCTCAATAGAAAGCTATACCTTAGATAGTCAACACTTCACAAGCAAAGGAGAAGTAAAAACAAAGTCAATCAAACAGAACAACAAGGCATCTGAAGGAGCAAGCAAAACAAGCCTGCATCGCAGTGAAAGGCCATTTGGGACTACACATTGAATAACAAAGGGGAAGGGACACACATAGCAGGGAACCCAAGGAAGAGACAACATGGGAAGTATCGGTATAATTCCCACCAAGCCTACCATCCCTGTGGAGAGATTCCTACAGTGGATCCCCTGGGGATGGCCAGGACACAGATATTGAGGAAAGACAATTGTAAGAAACTTAAGAAGTACAAGACTATCAAAAGAGCTAAAGCTAAAATAATTAAGGAAAGAGGATGAAAAACTCACCGAACGGACTTAGACGAGAGGAGACATGAACAAACTCTGGACAGGCGTGGAACCACTGTACCAAAGATCCCATGTTGAAAAAGATAAGGAAACCAACCAACGAAACAAAGAGGCTACAGCGAACTAGATTAAAAGCTCCAAAGAGAAATGAAATACTAAAAGAAATCATAAGACAAAATGAAAAGAAGATCTAAAACACTCATTCCTCCAATCAAGAGAGGAATTGAAAGAAGGGCCTCAGAAGCAGAATGGAGAGAAGAGCAGAACAAGAATATCCAGACGGATGATAGAAACAAACACCAACTTCAAACATCTCAAGTAAAGATTATTAAAAATTTAAAAGATGCACAAATAGTGGAAACAACAGGAACTGTGGGACGCGTCATGAAAAGATCAAACCTCCACAATCAATAGGAATAGAGGAGGAGAAGATCCCAATGATGAGGTATTGGATCAGATCTTCAACGAGAATAATAGATGAAAATTTCCCCAAACTAAAAAGCAAACCAACACAGATACATAGAATACCTCAGAAACCCAAAACGACCAAGATCAGAAAAAAAACTCTCCAGCCAATAATCAATGAGTTAAAATGCTAGATTGCCCAAAACAAGACAATAATTCTTAAAGCCACAAAGAAAAATAAGTGACCTATGATGTGGAAACCTACAACACTACACTGGATTCTCCAGGTGCAATACTATGAAAGCAATAAGAACGTGGAGAAAGCACTACCACTGTGTTAAAGACAATAGACATGTCACCTAGGTTGCTTCCCAGCAAAAATATGTGATTATACTTAAAGGAGAGAGAAAAATCTTCCATGAGATAAGTAAACAAGATGAAAGAATACATGTCCAGAATACAACCCTTCAGAAGAATACTTGAAGCAATTCAAAGGGACAAGAGAAAGGATAACACCATAAATCCGAAGCCGAGAAGAGCCCTAGAAAGAAAAAGAAATGCGGGATAAAGCATAACTGCAAAGTAAGACTAAACCAAAACTCAAATGGATATTAAGGCAAAGGGAGCAAACACAAAACCTATCAGTCATAACCTAAATATGAATGGACTAAATGCCACCAATCAAAAGACTAGACTGGGAGATTGGGTTAGGAAACAAGATCCATTTGGGAGAGGCTGTGGCACAAGAACACGTTCTGACCACTTAAGGACAGGCACACCTAAATGAAAGGATGACAAAAATACCAAGCAAAATGGTACCGAAGGAGAAAGCAGAGGATTGTTATTTTATAATACAGACAAAATAGACTTCAAAGTAAAAAGAAATCAGAAGAGAAAAAGAAGGCCATTACATTATTTTATCAAAGGAACAATTCACCAAGAAAAATTCACAATTATAAATATATGCGACCAAACTCTGCCTACACCAAACTTTTTTTAATTTTTAACAAGAAATCTCCAGGACCACAGAGCGACAACTAACCCCCAAGTATACACTATAGTAGGGGACTTCAATACCCTCACTGGTCTTTGTATAGGTCACAGGACAAGAATGAAACAGAGAAACAGCTGAACTGAATGATATGAATACACCAAATGGATCTCCCAGACATCTACCAAACACCCCACCCACAATACCAGAGAATACACTTTCTACTCAGTCACCCCAAGGAACATTCTCAAAAACTACGACCAAGATACTGGGACAACAGAAGAAACCTCCACAAATAAAAGATTGAAATATTCATGCATTTATCAGACCACAGTGCATAAAGCCTCAACATCAACACCAAAGAAAGCCCTACCTATCTACAAGACACATGAGATAAATACAACACACTCGTGAATAATGGAATGGGTTAAGAAGAAGATTAAAGAAAGAAATAAAAGCATTCCGAGGACTGAAACAATGAAATCGACAAAACAAAACAAACAAAACTTATGGGACTACTTAAAAGAATCCCTAAGAGGTAAGTTAATAGCTCCTGGGTGCCTAATACGAAGAGACAGTATAAACTGAAAAAAAAAAAAAAAGAAAAAAAAAAAAACAAAAAAAAAAAAAAAAACAACAGAGAAATCACACGGAAATCTAGATCTGCACAGAACGCACAGAGGCACAATAGAAGAATTAAACGGAAAACAATACAAATTAAAGACAAAAATCAATGAATCAAACAAGTTAGCTTCTAAGCGCCAACCCTACAACCCCCCCCTGCCAATTTGTACGAGGTCATCGCTCTAACCAGTCTCCTACACCCCAAAGAAAGAAGGAACAACCTCCAAATCAATACCAAATCCGTGATGAAACGGGCATATCACACAGACACAGCCCGGATCCAGAAATCATACAGGAATACGTTAAAAAACCTATACTCTCTACCAAGTTTGAAAACCTAGAAGAATGGATGAAATATGAAATCCTGGAATCACCAAAGCTCAACCAAGAAAGAGAGCAACAGCTTAAACACCATATATAATAGAAATTGAAATGTATAATACGACAACCTCCCAACTAAAAAAAAGTCTTGCCAAGAAGGTTTGTTTAGAAGGATACAAACAGAGGGAATCTTCCAAATTCTTTCTATGAAGCCAACATCGCTCTATTACCAAAACAGGCAAAGATACAACCAAAAGGAGAACTAAGACTCATTCCCCTAATGAACACAGATGCCAAAATTCTAAACAGGTACTGAAATCGCATACAGACCACCATTCAAGAAGATCATCCATCATGACCAAGTTGGATCATACCAGAGATGCATGGGATGGTCCAACATACGAAAATCAATAAATATCAAGCACGTAAATGGTCTGAAAACACAACCACACCATCATCTCATTTGATGCAGAAAAAGCCTTTGACAAAATCCAGCATCCATCATCTAAAAAAGTCTTAGAAGATATTGGATTGGAGGGGATCATTCCCAATGTAATCAAACCATATACAGGAAACCAACAGCCAATATCATCCTAAAATGGGGAGATGACCAGAAGCATCCCCTTTAAAGGTAGAAACTCAGCAGACTGCCCCTGTCACCACTCCTCTTCAATTATGTGCTTGAAACACTTGCCTAGAGCACTAACGAAGAAAAGGAAATTAAAGGAGTACTAATGTGAAAGAGGAATGTCAAGCTATCCCTTTTTGCTGATGATGATTGTTTACTTAAGGGATACTAAAAACTCCATCAGAAAACTCCTAGAAATGATTAAGAGTTTCAGTAAAGTGGCAGGATAAAAATATCCGTAGAAAAAATCAATAAGCCTTTCTTTACACCAACAACAAGCAACTGAAGAAGGAATAACAAGGGAGACCTTCCTATCACAATAGCCTCAAAAACATAAAATACCTAGGAACAACTCTAACCAAAGACACCAAAGATCTCTACAACAAAGATGTTAAACCCTTGAAGAAGGAAATTGAAGAAGACATCAGAGAATGGAAAAAACTCCCATGCTCAATGGATTAGGAAAATTAATATAGTAAAAATGTCCATTCTATCCCAAACTCTTGTATATATTTAAATGCATACAAAATTAAAATCTCGCTTTAGACGTGATCGTTCAACGGCTTGGGGAAAAGTCCTTAATTTCATTTGGAACAACAAAAGAGCCACCAAATAAAACATAACCCTGAGCGAAAAAGGCAATACATGGGGGATCTTTAACTATAACTACATGATATAGTCAGTAAAAACAGCTTGGTACTGCACAAAAAACAGACCGTTGACCAATGGAACAAAACTGAAGATCCGAACTTGAGCACATACAATTTCACAGCCATCTCACATTTGACAAGGGGGCCAAAGAAGACACAAATGGAGAAAAGACATCTTCAGCAAGTGGTGTTGCAAAACTGGATCACCACGTTGCAGAAAAATAAAGGTTAAACCCCTAACCTCTCTCCCTGTACAAAGTCAACTCCAGATGGATTAAAGACCAAGTGATAACCCCAAACTCTGAAGGTGATAGAAGAAAATATGTGGCAGCAGACGCAAGACAGTGGGCATAGGAAAAGACTTCCTAAATCAGACAGCAGCTGTGCAAGAATTAAGGTCGACAATTGACAAATGGGACCTCATTAAACTCAAAAGCTTCTGTACATCAAAAGAAACAATCAAGGAAGTGAAGAGAAATCCCACAGAGTGGGAGGAAACCTTCACCACAGAAACATCTGACAAAGCACTGATTTCCAGAATATATAAACTACTCAAAAAACAAAGAAGAAAGAAAACAAATGACCCACTCAAAAATATGGAGCAAAGAGCTGAACAGAGACTTCACAAGTGAGGAATTAGAGATGGCTGAGAAACATCTTAAGAAGTGTTCAACATTATTAATCATTAAGGAAATGCAAATCAAAACCACTTTAAGATATCATCTTACTCCAATAAGACTGGCTAGGATCAAGAAAACAAATGATACCAAGTGCTGGAGAGGTTGTGGGGAAAGAAGAACACTCATCCACTGCTGGTAGGAATGTGAACTCATACAGCAACTATGGAAAGCAGTGTGGAGAACCCTTGGAAGACTTGGAATGAACTTGCCACTTGACCCAGCCATCCCACTCCTGGGCATGTACCCACAAGACTCGTCTTACTGCAGAGATACATGCACAGCCAGGTTTATTGCAGCTCTCTTCACAATAGCAAGGAGCTAGAACCAACCTAAGTGCCCCTCAACTGACGAGTGGATAGAGAAAATGTGGTACATCTACACAGTGGAATTTTACACAATGAAATCTACACAATGCAGCAGTAAAGAAAGATGACATCATGAGCATTGCAGGTAAATGGCTGGAGCTAGAAGATATCATGCTGAGTGAAGTAACACAGTCCCAGAAAAACAAATGACAAATGGTATCCCTCATCTGTGGATGTTAGCACCAATTACCTAATTGTATGGCAAATGTGATCTGAAAACAACTGTGCTCTTATATTGTGAATCCCTTAAAATATAATAAAAAAATAAAAAATATAAAATAAAATCACATATTGCTTTTGTATTTAGCATTGCCTTCTTTCAACACATAGAACTCAGCTTCATTCTTTATCATGTTTGCAGTTCTTCCCATTATTGATGGCCATTGAAAGTCAACAATTGATGGACCTTTAAGTAGCTTCAGTTTTGTTATTACCGAAGTGCCATGAAGAGTATTATGTCCACTTACCTGAGTGACTGACAGTCACTGGCATGTAAATGGCATTTAAATCCATGATCCTTGAGAAACTCAAGGACCCTGAGTATAGACAGATGAGAATAGTCACAGGATGAGGATGAAGCACTCAAGTCAAGAGGGGAGGAGACGTCAAGAATGGAGGGGTCTGGGAAGATGGTTCAGTGGTTACCAGCAAGCATTGCTCTTGCAAAGGACAAGAGTTTGTCCCAGCACTGTCAGGTGACTCACAGTCTCCCATAACTCCAGCTCCAGGGGATCAAATACCAGTGGCCTCCATGGACACAGGCACTCCTGTACACACACACACACACACACACACACACACACACAAATTAAAATAAATCATTTTTATTTAATTATTTTATTTTATATTATTCCAAAATATGCATATATATATATATATTACACACATAAATCAAAATTACAAATTCTGAAAATAAACTATACGTTGATTCCTAAACACATTTAGAGATTCACATTTTAACAGTAAAGTTGCATGCAGGTAAAAAGATGTGTAACTTTACATTTACATTCATTTTTTTTTAGAATATGAATACATATCTTCCATCCATATATGGTAGTTACAATGTGTAAATACAAGTGGTAGGACAATTCTAGAGCCCATTAAGATACTCACATTGGAATAGCACAGTTGATTTCAGACGCAATGAAATATAATAACAAAGTTGCTCAGTTTGCCTGACAACTGGGGATTTGGTGTTAGCATCCACAAATGAGGGAAACCATTCACCTTTTTTGTTCTGGGACTGTGTTGCTTCACTTAGCATAATTGCTCCGAGTTCCATCCATTTACCAGCAAAGCTCATGATGTCATCTTTCTTTACCGCTGCATAGAACTCCATTGTATAGATGTACCACATTTTTCTTATCCACTCGTCAGTTGAGGGGCATTTGGGTTGGTTCCAGCTCTTTGCTATTGTGAAGAGAGCTGCAATAAACATAGCTGTGCATGAATCTTTGCAGTAGGATGTGTTTTGTGGGTATATACCCAGGAGTGGTGTGGCTGGGTCAGGTGGTAGGCTCATTTTGAGTTTTTTAAGGATTCTCCACACTGATTTCCACAGTGGTTGCACCAATTTACATTCCCACCAGCAGTGGATGAGTGTTCCCCTTTCCCCACAACCTCTCCAGCATTTGGTGTCTTTTGTTTTCTTGATCTTGGCTAGTCTTATTGGAGTGAGATGATACCTCAGTGTGGTTTTAATTTGCATTTCCTTAATTATTATTGATGTTGAGCACTTTTTAAGATGTTTCTCAGCCACCTTTATTTCCGTGAAGATTGAGTAGGTCATTTGTTTTCTTCTGTGTTTTCTAAGTAGCTTATATATTCTGGATCCTAATGTTCTGTCAAATGTATCAGTAATGAAGGTTTCCTCCCACTCTGTGGATTTTTTCTTCAGTTTCTTGATTATTTCTTTAGCTGTACAAAAGCTTTTGAGTTTGATGAGGTCCCACTTGTCAGCTGCTGTCCTTATTTCCTCTGTAGCTGCTGTTTGATTTAGAAAGTCTTTTCCTACACCTATGTCTTGTAGGTTGCTGCCAACTTTTTCTTCTACCACCTTCAGGGGTTCAGGTTTTAGGTTAAGATCTTTGATCCTCTTGTAATTTATTTTTGTACAGGGCAAGAGGTAGGGGTTTAATGTTCTTCTACAGATGGTGATCTAGTTTTGCCAACACCATTTGCTGAAGATGCTATCTTTCCCCCATTGAGCTTTTCTTGGCCCCTTTGTCAAATATGAGGTGGCTGAAGTTATATGAGCTCAAGTTTGGATCTTCAATTTTGTTCCATTGGTCACTGGTTCTGTTTTTTTGCCAGTACCAGGCTATCTTTATGACTGTAGCCCTGTAATATAGCTTGAAGTCTGGTAATGCAATACCCCCAGTATTGCACTTTTCACTCAGGGTTGCTTTAGGTAATCAGGTTCTTTTCTTTTTCCAAATGAATTTAAGAAATTTTTTTGAGTCTGTGAAAAAGCTCATGGGGATGTTGATTGGTATTGTATTGAATCCGTATATTAATTTGGATAGAACGGACATTTTTACCATATTAATTTTTCCAATCCATGAGCATGGGAGGTCTTTCCATCTTTTGATGTCATTTTCAATGTCCTTCTTCAGGGTTTTAAATTTTTTCTTGTAGGTTACAGAGCGGAGAGAATGAAGAGGCTGCGTTTGGCTCCTTCTCTCACAGCCATTGCAGTACATTGAGCTCCATAGAGACAGCATCGGGGCATGTGAGAGTGGACCGGCACTGGGCGACTCTGTGCCTCGCTGAGGAAAAACAACTAAACATGGACAAAGGCGATCCTAAGAAGCCAAGAGGCAAAATGTCATCATGTGCATTCTTTTTGCAAACTTGCGGGGAGGAGCACAAGATGAAGCACCCTGATGCTTCCGTCAACTTCTCAGAGTTTTCTAAGACATGCTCAAAGAGGTGGAAGACCATGTCTGCTAAAGAAAAAGGAAAGTTAGAAGACATGGCAAAGGCAGACAAGGTCCGTTATGAAAGAGAAATGAAAACCTACATCCTTCCCAAAGGGGAAACAAACAAGAAGTTCAAAGATCTCAGTGCTCCCAAGAAGCCTCCTTTGGCTTTCTTGTTCTGCTCTGAGTATCGCCCCAAAACCAAAGGAGAGCATCCTGGCTTATCTATTGGTGATGTTGCAAAGAAACTGGGAGAGATGTGGAGCAACACTGCTGCAGAAGGAACTGAGCTGACGGAGAAATTCGAAAAGGACACCCTGCCTACAGAGATAAAGGAAAACCCAATGCTGCAAAAAAGGGAGTTGTAAGGCTGAAAAGAGCAAGAAAAACAAGGAAGAGAAGATGAAGATGAAGAGAATGAGGAAGAGAGGAAGATGAAGAAAATGAAGATGAAGATGATAAAGTTGTTCTAGCAGTTTTATTTCTTGTCTGTACCATTTAATCCCCCTGTACACAACTCATTCCTTTTAAAGAAAAAAATTGAAATGTAATGCTGTGTAAGATTTTTTTGTTTTGTTTTGTTTTTTGTATAGTTAACACACTACCAAATGTGTCTTTAGATAGCCCTGTCCTGGTGGTATCTTCAATAGCCACTAACACAGTATGGGGGCTGTAAATTGGCATGGAAATTTAAAGCAGGTTCTTGTTGATGCACAGCATGAATTAGTTATATATGGGACAGTAGTTTTTTTCATCTTCAGTTGTCTCTGATGCAGCTTATATGAAAATAATTGATCTGTTAACTGAATACCACTCTGTAATTGCAAAAAAAAAAAAAAAAGAAAAAGAAACTGCAGCTGTTTTTTTTTGACATTCTGAATGCTTCTAAGTAAATACAATTTTTTTATTAAAAAATTTTTGTTGTAGAGGTCTTTGGTGTCTTTGGTTAGGTTTATTCCTAGGTATTTTTTTTAGGCTATTGTGATTGAAAAGGTCTCCTTATGGAATCCTCTCCACTTGTTTATTGTTGGGGTAAAGGAAGGCTACTGATTATTCTAGGTTTATTTTGTATCCCAACACTTTAATGAAAGTTTTGATCTTTCTAAGAGTTTTCTGGTGGAGTTTTTAGAATCCTTTAGGTAAACTTTTACATCATCTGCAAAAAAACATAGTTTTACTTCCTCTTTTCCAATTAGTACTCCTTTAATTTTGCTTTCTTGCCTTATTGCCCTAGCAAGCATTTCAAGAACTATATTGAAGAGGAGCGGCAATAGTGGACAGCCTTGCCATGTTCCTGCCTTTAAGGGGAAGGCTTCCAACTTTTCTCCATTTAGGATGATGTTGGCTGTGGGTTTCTTGTATATGGCTTTGATTACATAGAGGAATGAACCCTCCAGTTCAATACCCTCTAGGACTTTAAGCATGAAGGGATGCTGGATTTTGTCAAATGCTTTTGCTGCATCGATTGAGATATCATGTGGTTTTTGTCTTTAAGTCCATTTATGTGTTTTATGATATTTATTGATTTAAGTATGTTTAACCACCCCTGCATCTCTAGTATGAATCCAACCTTGTCATGATGATCTTTTTGATGTGGTTCTGTATGTGATTTGCAAGTATTTTGTTGAGAACTTTTGCATCTGTATTCATTAATGATATGGGTCTATAGTTTTCTTTCTTGTTTGTGTCTTTGCCTGGTTTTGGTATTAGAGTGATGCGGGCTTCATAGAAGAAATTTGGGATATTTCCCTCTGTCTGTATCCTTCTGAAAAGTTTGAGTAGTAATGGTTGTAAGATGACTTTAAATGTTTTATAGAATTCTGCTGTGAAGCCATCTGGGCCTGGGCTTTTTTTTAGTTGTGAGGCTTTTTATTACATCTTCAATTCCCTCAAGTATTATGTGTCTGTTTAAGCTGTCAATCTCTTCTTGGTTAAGCTTTGGTGAATCCCAGGATTTCAGATATTCATCCATTTCTCTTAGGTTTTTCAAACTTAGCAGAGTATAGGTTTTTGAAGTATTCTCATGTGATTATCTGGATCTTTTCTTTAGCTGTTATGATGTTTCTACTTTCATCACAAATGCTATTAATTTGGAGTTGCTCTTTCTTTCTTTTGGTTAACTGGGCTAGAGGTCTGTCTATTTTGTTTATCTTTTCAAAGAACCAGCCTTTGGATTCATTGATTTTTGTATTGTTTTCTTTGTTTATATTTCATTGATTTCTGCTCTGATTTTTGTTATTTCTTCATGTCTGTTGGGTTTAGGGTTCATTTGTTGTTGTCTCTCAAGTGTTTTTAGCTGCAATGTTAGATTTTTATTTGTTATATTTCTATTGTGTTTTAAATGTGGGCACTTAGGGTATAATTTTCCCTCTTAGGACTTCTTTTTTTTTTTTTTTTGTATGTGTATGAATGTACCGTGTGCATGCAGGTTTGTGCACCCGTGTCGTGCAATGTGGAGGCATTCAGAAGAGGGTGTCGGACTTCCCCTGGAACTGGAGTTAAAGATGGTTCTCAGCCACCACATGGGTGCTGGATCCTGGGGATTGAACCCAGGACCTCTGCAAGAGCAGTCAGTGCTCTTAACTGCTAGGTCATTTCTCCAGCCCAGGACTGACTTTAATGTATCCCACTGGTTTTGTTGTGTTGTATTATCATTTTCATTTAGTTCCAGGAATGCTTTTATTTCATTCTTTATTTCTTCCCTGACCCACTCATTGTTCAGGATTGTGTTATTTAGTCTCCCTGTGCTCTTATAGTTAGTATGGCTTACCCTGGTGTTAATATTGAGCTTTATTGCACTGTAATCTGATAGAATGCATGGAATAATTTAATCCTTTTGTATTTGTTGAGATTTCTTTTGTGTCCCAGTATGTGGTCGATTTTGGAGGATGTTCAGTGGGGCACTGAGTAGAAATTATATTCTCTGGTGTTTGGGTGGAATATTCTGTAGATATCCGTGAGGTCCATTTGGTGTATTGTATTGTTCAGTTCTGATGTCTGTTTATTTTTTGTCCAGTTGACCTATCCAGGGTGCTCAGTGGGGTATTGAAGTTCCCCACTATTAGTGTGCTGGGATTAGTCTGTGTCTTGAGGTCCTGAAGGATTGCATTTATAAAGTTCGGTGCACCATAGTTTGGTGCAAAAACATTTAAGATAATGAAATCTTCCTGGTTAATTGTTCCATTGATAAGGATATAATGGCCCTCTTTGTCTTTTCTGATAAATTTTAATCTCAGGTCTATTTTGTCTGATTTATTATCTCTTCTTTGTTAAGCTTTGGCAAATCCCAGGATTTCAGGTATTCATCCATTTCTCTTAGGTTTTCAAATTTAGTAGAATATAGGTTTTTGAAGTATTCTCCTATGATTGTCTGAATCTTTTATCTGTTGTGATGTTTCCCCTTTCATCACAAATGCTAATGATTTGGAGTTGCTCTTTCTTTCTTTTGGTTAACTGGGCTAGAGGTCTGTCTATTTTGTTTATCTTTTCAAAGAACCAGGTTTTGGATTCATTGATTTTTTTGTATTGTTTACTTTGTTTCTATTTCATTGTTTCTGCTCTGGTTTTTGTTTTCTTCCTGTCTGTTGGGCTTAGGGTTCATTTGTTGTTGTCTTTGAAGTGTTTTGAGCTGCAGTGTTAGATCATTTCTTTGTTCTCTTTCTATTTTTTTTTTAATGTGGGCACTTAGGGCTATAAATTTCCCTCTTAGGACTGACTTTAATGTATCCCACATGTTTTGTTGTGTTGTATTGTCATTTTCATTTAGTTCCAGGAATGCTTTTATTTCATTCTTTATTTCTTCTCTGACCCACTCACTGTTCATATTAGAATAGTCACCCCTGCTTGCTTTTCGGTACCATTTGCTTGGAATATTTTTTCCATCCTTTCATTCTAAGGTGGTGTCTGTCCTTGAGGGTGAGATGGGTTTCTTGTAGGCAGCATATAGATGGATTCTGTTTCCTAATCCATTCTCCTAGTCTGTGTCTTTTGATTGGGGAGTTTAGACTGTTAATATTTAAGGTTATTATTGAGAGATGCATTTTGTTTCCTTTCAACTTATTTTTTGTTTGCATTCTTGGTCTAGGTATTTATTTACTCTGTTATGCTTTTGGTAATTTCTTTCTTGGGTTGCTTAAGGATAGTTGCTCCTTTCCTCTGTTCTTTGAATTGCTTCAAGTATTTTCTGAAGTGTTGGTTTTTTGGACATGTGTTCTTTCATTTTGCTTATGTCCTGAAATATTTTTCTTTCTCCTTCAACTATGATTGACATTTTTGCTGGGTATAGTAATCTGGGTTGACATCTAAAGTCATTTAGCACTGGGAATACTTTGGTCCATGTTCTTCTGGCTTTCATAGTTTTCACTGAGAAGTCAGCTGTGATTCTGATGGGTTTCCCCTTGTATGTAACTGGTTGTTTTTCTCTTGTGGCTTTCAGTAGTGTGTCCTTGTTTTGAGCATCTACTGTTCTAACTATGATATGATGTGGGGAATTTCTTTTCTGGTCTTGTCTATTTGGTGTTCTGTGTGCTTCTTGTGTTTGTATGTGTTTCACTTTTTTCAGTTTGGGGAAGTTTTCTTCTACTATTCTATTGAAGATCTGATCAATACCATTCTCTTGGGATTCTTTTCCTTCCTCTATCCCTATAATGCAGAGGTTTGGTCTTTTCATAGTGTCCCACATTTCCTGGTTGTTCCACTCTTGTGTTTTTTTTTTTAATTTTTCATAATCTTTACTTGAGGTTTCTAGCTGCACTGTGTTAGCCTGTAGGTCTGATGTTCTTTATCCTGCTTCATCCATTCTGCTTCTGAGGCTTTTCCCCATCCTTTCCTGCTGATTGGATGAATGTTCAATTTTCTTTTTTCTTTCATTCTGTGATTTCTTCAGGATTTCCACTTCCTTTTGGAGCTTTTCATTCTCTTCTTGTATCTCATTGCTTTGCTGCTCAGTTTTTCTCCTTGCTTTTCTCCTTGCTTTGCTGGTCTTTTTTCCTTTCAGCCTGAGATCTTTTCAATGTTTCCACTTCCTTCAAGAGTTTGTCATTCTCTCCTTCTAGTTCTTTTCAGAGTTTGTATTTCTCTTCCTCTAGTTCTTTTCAGAGTTTGTATTTCTCTTCCTCTAGTTCTTTTCTGGGTTTGTCAATCTCTCCTTTTAGTTCTTTCTGGAGTTTATCATTCTTTCCTTCTAGTTCCTTCATGAGTTTTTTATTCTCTCCCTTTAGTTCTCTGATTTGTTCTTTATAGTCTTTGAATATGTCTACAATTGTTCTTCTAAGGTCAGTGCCTTTGTTTCCTTCCAAGGAGATCTCATTGTTGGGATCTTCTACAGGATTGGTTGAGTTCAGTGGGGATTTATTTTGAGGTTTTCCCATATTGTTGTTTTTCCATTGTGTCTTTGGCTTGTGTATTTGTTGTTGTTATTATTTTGTTTTTCCCCCTTTGTTTGTTTGACTTCTGTTGCTAATCTCAAATGTTAATATGGAGGACTGGTTGGTCACTCAGTTTGCTTCCTGATGCTTTCTTCCTCAGTTTTAGGACACTGCTGGATCCTTCCAACCACAGTAAACCACAGCACCAGCAGTTTATACTTTCCACCACAGTATCGGTAGCTTGAGTGGGGGGTGGGAGGGATGTGAATCCTTTGGCCCATGTGCTGGACCCCACCTGAGCAACTGGGCACTGAGTGTTTGTGCCCCTGGCTGTCCTTCTAGCCACCCACACAGTTCCTCTCTATGGTTCTAGCATTGGGTGGCAGTTGCCAGATTGGGCCACCAAAGGCCTGCACACCAGAAACCCACCTGGACAACTGGGCACAGAGTGTGTGCACCCCTGGCTGTCCTTCTATCCATGCATGTAGTTCCTGTCTATGGTTCTAGCATTGGGCAGCTGCTGGGGTGGGCTGCTAAAGGCCTGCATGCCAGAAACCCACCTGGGCAACTGGGCATGGAGTGTGTGTGCCCCTGGCTGATAAATAAGTCATTTTTAAGGATAGAGACTGAGACAGCCCAGCCAGGAAAGCAGAAAAAGAGATGAGAGAGAGTGGATCCCAAAGACCAATGGATAAAACACTTAAGAGTGAGTAATCAACTACTGCAAATGCCACTGAAAAATAAAGGACTATGATTGTTAAAAGATTTATTTTTGTTTATGTGTATGTATGTGTGTCTGTATGTATATGCCACATGTGTGCAAGTTCCTGTAGAGGACAAAAGAAAAAAGTAGACCCCCTTCAGCTGGAGCTACAGGCAATTGTGACCTGCCAGAGGTGGGTGTTGGCAACCAAACTCGGTCCTCTGGAACAGCAGCACATGCTGTTAACCACTGAGCAATCTCTACAAGCCCATGAATTATCTTAAAGAAAGTCTGATAAATCCCATCATATCATTATCCCTTAAAAAAAAATCCTAGCCACATTTCCAAATCACCATAAAAACCCTTCCCCCAAGAAGGACACCATCACGTTCTACTAGGATATCCTACTCCAGCTTCTTCTTGTCAGGTCTCCGTTGCTCTACACTTACTGTTCCCAATTACTGGACTTCTTTCCAGTTTTCAGATAAGCTTCAAGCATCCACAACAGTGGCTCTCAAGCCAATGTGCGTAAAAATCACCTGCATTTCTCACAAGTTCCCAGGTGATGACAATAAATAGTGCCAGTCTGAGGACTTCACTGTAGTTGGCATAGCAGAGCATTGTGTTCCTCCTAGCTGTGCTACAGTCATTCTTCTGCTTTCAATTGCAAACATTCCCTGGTGAGGTGGGACGCAGATGTGTCCATAGTAGCCTGCACTTTTCCATCTTAATTTCCGTACTTGTAGTCATTAATTCACCACTTTTAGCTTGCTAGTCTCCAGGCTCCCGAGGACAGAGATGATGTTTCCTACCTACAGGTGTCTCTATGTCTGCACTTAGTAGCTACACACAGAACTGTGCTGACTTAAGTGATTATTCAGACTCATGCTTCTTTAATATTTTATGATTTTTATTTTATATGCATGAGTGTATTGCCTGCATATATGTTACTGCATCAGTGTCATGCAATTCCACAGGGGTCAGAAGAGGGCATCATATCCCCTGGAACTGGAGTTAAGGATGGTTCTTTTATTTTTCTTTTCTTTTTTTCAGAAAGGAGCAATCAGGGTGTTGCAAGCCCTGATTATGCAGAGATGCTAATCACATATCATGCAAACTCCAATCATCATTTTCTTTTCTTTTCTTTTTTTATTTTTTATTGACGTTTTATGTATTTCATACATCATTTTTCATTCCTGTCAGGCATATTCCCCTATCCCTTCCCTCCACCCCACCCCAAACCATCCCAGATCATGTACTCTATCATAACAGCCTTGCATCTTTCTCTCAGTCTTTCATCATTTTCTATCTGCCCTCCAAAAGGAGGAACAGGTAAGGATTATCCCACCTGACCATTAAGGACGGTTATTTTTTTATTATTTTTTTAATTTTATTTATTTTTGTATGTGTATGAATGTATTGTCTGCATGTAGGTCTGTGCACCTGTGTGGTGCAATGAACTGGAGTTGTGGAATTGGAGTTACAGATGGTTCTTAGCCGCCATGTGGGTGCTGAGGATCGAACCCGGGTCCTCTGCAAGAGCAGCCGGTACTCTTAACCGCTAGGCTATCTCTCCAGCCCCAGGATGGTTCTTAATTGCCATGTGGGTGCTGGGAATTGAACCCAGGTTCTCTGCAAGAGTAGTCAGTGCTCTTAACCACTAGGCTAACTCTCCAGTTCCAGAATGATGTTTCTTGAGATGCAAAAAAAGCTTGCAAAATGATGAGTTATTAAAAATCAGATTAGAAAACAATATCCAGAAAACATTACCCCAGTTTTGTTTCATATGATTTATTTACATAAGGAAGTCTAGAATTTTAAAAAATGTCGGGACTGGGAAAATAGCTCAATTGTAATGTATCTGCCTTAAAAGCAAGAGGACCCGAGTTTCATGCTGAGAATCCACATAAAAGTGCTGGGTACCATGGCTTGCATGTACAATAGCAGCACTATGGAGGTGGATACATGGGCCAGCCTTGCCTAGCTGATGGGTTCCAGGCCAGTGAAAGATCCTGTCCTGAAATATGATAGATGGCACATGAGGAATGACATCCGTGGAGGTCCTCTGGTTTCCTACATGCACCCAAACACATGTATGCACCTGCACATATATGCACACACACAAGAACTCATACTGACACACACACAAAAAATAAAAATATTAATATCATCTCCGAATGGCAAGATTTTGAGTAACTTCTTTTCTTGTTTGCATTTTCTCATACCTTTGTATATATTTATTAAAATATTAAGTTATAATTAAATATAAAATTAAGCATTTAATTCTGACTTTAGCTTTTTATTTTGTAATTGTTGTTGCTACTGTTTTAAGAAATTCAACTGGGCTGGAGAGATGGCCTAGCGGTTAAGAGCCCTGACCGCTCTTACAGAGGACCCAGGTTTGATCCCTAGCACCCACATGATGGCCAAGAACCTTCTGAAACTCCAAATCCAGGAGAACTCCAGTTCCAGGGGAATCTGACACCGTCTTCTGACCTCCGCGGCACTGCATGACACGGGTGCACAAACCTACATGCAGACAGTACATTCATACACATATAGAAATAAATAAAAATTAAAAATATTTTAAAAAAGAAATACAACTAATACTCTGTCTACATTTTTTCAAAACTTAACCATGATTTTGTAATTTAAGCTAAACTGAGGATTAAGTAAAAATTCATTCACTCAGCATTGCTGAGAACTGGAAGCTGGCTACAGGGATACGTGATTTAAGATCTGCCAATGCTTACAGGGCACAATTTTTGCCACAAACTATCCCTCTATTAATGTAAATCATCAAATACACAGTTTTATGTAGACAAATCAGGGAAATGGAGAAAACATCCAAAAATAGACTCGAAAACATGAAATTTAGGATATAAATGTTGTCTGTATTGAGAACATGGCTTCCACTGTGGTAATGGTAAATAGTAGAACATTATTAACAGATGGTGATTGTTGATCGCCAATGTCAATTCAGCTGGATTTGGAATCACCTAGGAGACATTCTTTGAAAGATCTAACAGGAAAGAAGACCCACCCTGAATGTGGGTGCACCATCCCCTGAGTTTAGGTCCCAGACTGAATAAATGAAAACGAGAAGAGAACTGAGCACCGACACTGACTTCTCTGCCTTTTGGTCTATGCAGTAGGAGAGTCTCAGTGATATGTTCCTGCCACTGTAGACTCTGCCATACCTTCCTGACCACGCTACACTTACTTCCTCAAACCTTGGACCAAAATAAACCATTCCTTCCTTAAATTGCTTTTGTCAAGATTTTGTCATAGTAATGAGAAAAGGAACCAGTGGAGCCCAGTAGGGCCATCACCAGGCTGTGTCCCTGTTCCCCCGTCCTCCCCCTGTTCCCCTGTCCTCTCCCTGTTCCCCTGTCCTCTCCCTGTTCCCCCGTCCTCTCCCTGTTCCCCTGTCCTCTCCCTGTTCCCCCGTCCTCCCCCTGTTCCCCCGTCCTCCCCCTGTTCCCCCGTCCTCCCCCTGTTCCCCCGTCCTCTC
>VZQC01006319.1:92942-110374 GCA_009823505.1 Rhizomys pruinosus | reverse complement strand
CCCTGTTCCCCTGTCCTCTCCCTGTTCCCCTGTCCTCTCCCTGTTCCCCTGTCCTCTCCCTGCTCCCCTGTCCTCTCCCTGCTCCGCTGTCCTCCCCCTGCTCCCCTGCCCTCTCCCTGTTCCCCTGTCCTCCCCCTGTTCCCCTGTCCTCTCTCTGTTCCCTTGGCCTCCTTCCCTACCATGTGACTTCTCACTTCTACACATGACTGCCATTATGATTCTATCCACCTCCAAGCCTTCTCACCAGAGTTGGGCAGAAGCCAGCACTACTCTTTTAACTCTAAACTCCAGTGGTAAAGAAAAACTCTTCTTCTGAGAAGAACCCACCTCCTAGTATATCACTAGAAAAAAAAGTAAGAAGACTAACACAGTTAGAATTTTAAATCAGTGAGGAAAAAGTTATTCAATAAATTACAATCTACAGCTGGGTAGTCATTTGGGCATATGATCAATAATATTATCCATTTTAAATACAGAAATGACTCTTTGATAATGAAACCAGGACTAAACAATATTTTTTAAAAAGTGCTGGAGAGGTAGGCATGGCTGGCAAATGCCTTTAATCTCAACATTTGGAGGACACGCAGGAAGATGGCCAGCCTGGTTACAGAGTAAGTTCCAGGCCAGCCTGAGCTATTGAATAAGACCCTGTTCCAAACCGCACCACGCAAAAGATTTTACTATATGAAAAGCAAAACGTCTGCTGGGCATGGTGGTGCCTTTAATCCCAGCACTGGGGAAGCAGAGGCAGGAGATCGAGGTCAGCCTGGTCTACATGGTGAGTTCTAGGCCTGCTGGTCAAAAAGCCCAAAAAAATAGTCAAAATCTCTTATAGCATGAAACACCATAGATATTATTTGAAATAAAATTTTAAAAATGCCTGAAATTTATTTGACAATTTTAAGCTTCCATGGAAAAAGATCACTTACAAATCAGTGAGTGATGAATAACAACTCCACAGATTATGAGGTCACAATTTTCAAAAGGAGAAACAGATAACCATAACCATAAGATATGTAAAAACCACAAGAATGAAATTTAAAAATAAAAATAACAAAAGTTTTTTGGCCTAGTTATTTACTTAGTACTAACGTATTTGCTCAGCATGCAATAGATCCTGAGTTCAACCTCTGGTATGTATATACGTGTATATAGAAATGGATGTGTGAATTTGCATGTGTGTGTCTTTGTCTATGTGTATCTTTCCTCCTCAGATTAGAAAAATGTCAATTTGCAAAAATCAAACTACAGTTAGTAGTTTGGTAAGCAACTGAGCAGTGTCCAGGATTTTCATATACAATGCCACTGAGTCCTGGTTAAACTAGTGAATAATGCGAAATAATTTCACTTTCAGACATACTCTAAGGAAGATACTGAAACTAAAGAATGTCATGTGTGTCTTTAGCAAATATATTTACAAGAAATGTCTGAAAATCTGATTACCAACCTGCAATTTAAATGGTTCAATACTTTGAGTGATTTTTCTCCTGCTTCAAAATCTCAAATCAAAAATTCCACATGTGCTGAGCATGGTGGTAAACAATTATAACCCAAGAACTCAGGAGACAAACATGACGATTGCTGCAAGTCTGAGGTCAGTCTGGCATAGACACCAAATTTCAAGCCAGCCAGGGTTACGCAGCAAGATATTGTGTCTAAAACAACAAGATTCCATGGATATAACTCAGAGGAGAGCATTTGCCTAGTATGAACAAGGCCCTGAGCTAAACTATAGCACTAAAAAAAATAATAATAAGATAAATCCTCTGGACCAAAACTGCTGCAAGTTGGAGAGAACAACAACAAAAAAACTGAAGAAAAAAATAAAAAATAAATCCTATATCTAGAATTTTAACTAAATGTCTATNAAAACAACAAGATTCCATGGATATAACTCAGAGGAGAGCATTTGCCTAGTATGAACAAGGCCCTGAGCTAAACTATAGCACTAAAAAAAATAATAATAAGATAAATCCTCTGGACCAAAACTGCTAAAATTTATATAAAAAAACAAAAAAGAAAAGAAAAAAAACAATAAAAAATAAATCCTATATCTAGAATTTTAACTAAATGTCTATAGTCATTGCTATGAAATACAAATTTTATTTTAAAGTAAAAGACTGCAACATGAAATACTTAGTGCTACTTAATGATATAAATTTGACTAGCACCTTTGCTATTTCAAACAAACTTAAGTATATATCCTTACCATTCCACTAAATATTCTTGGTGTTTACCACAAATAACAATTATTATATGGAGAATTCAGACCACTAAAATGACATAACTGCAAGTTTGGTATTAACTATTATTACAGCAAAAGCAAAGCCACCAAGTAAGAAGGGGCTTCTTTGTGTTTACAATTACCTTTCTTCAGAACTCTTATCAGAGCAGAAAAATTATACATTTCTCTGAAGTCGTAAGCTCAGCAGACAGATATATTTCAAAAAGGTTAAGCTATGTTTAGCAAGGTAATCCTCAAGAGATGGATGCAGGAGTATTAAATATTCAGTACTTAAATTAACTTCTTATTTGGTACTTAGGAACAAATTGTCAAGAATTATCATTATCAAACAGAGCATTTATTGACTCTCTGAGAAAAAGAAAGTAAGATCTACTTGAAGAAATAAAAACAGGTTGGAAAGAAACCAGCATTTTTTAATACTTTGCATAATAATACAAGCCATAAGCCCTCAAAATGCTGTTCAGCCTGTGGAATATTAAAGGAGTTGAGTCAGAACAATAGAGTTTCAGGGATTGGGCATCTGGCTCAGTGGCAAAACACTTTCCTGGCACATCCAAGGTCCTGGGTTCAATTCTGAGTGCCAAGCCAAAAAATACTAGATAACAGTCATGATCCTTAGTGTGGACTCCTGGCTTGAGGCTTCCGAAGGAATGTCATGCTCGACTGCTATTTTCTATCAGGGATACTAAGACAGTTTGGAAATGTTCAAAATTCTTACGTTGTTTTTCAGAAAGCACTTGCTTGACAAAACTAAAAGACTTCAGATCTTCATTATGACTACTGTATATGAATCCTAAAAATGGACTTTTCCTAAAGAAAAAATAAATATGATAATGGTTTGGATACCTTCTTTCAAGGATTCAAACTAAAACCCATATTGTTACTCAACACCATGAAAACAGATAACTCTAAACCATAAAAGAATCAGGACTCCAAATTTTACTAAAAGCAAATTTGAGGAAATGAATTCAGAATATCCTGGAAAGGGTAAGTAAGCCATTGGTAGTGTGTGAGGGTGCAACTGAAAGACAGCTACTAAAATATGAGTTTATTTATTTATTTATTTATTTATTTATTTATTTATTGGTCTTTTTGAGACAGGGTCTCCCTGTAGCCCAGCTGTCCTGGGAACTCTCTATGTAGAGCAGGCTAACCTTGAACTCACAGAGATCTGCCTGCCTCTGCCTCGCAAGTACTGAGATTAAAGGCATGCACTACCACACCTAGCTAAAATATTATTTTTATCTATCTAGTACAAGCTTTAATATTGAAAAGGGTATTATTTAATTGATTTTTTTACTGTTCTTAAATCATATAGATTCTTTCTTCATTATTCCCACCCAATCCTTTGAATGGGGAGAGAATGCCTTCTTGCCACCTAGGAAATTTTGAGTCCATGAAGGTGATAATTAGGGTTTGGGGTATGAGGGAGGTAGGATGATGAAAGATTTTTTTTTTCTTTATATTATAAAGTACAGACAAAAATACAATACTACAGGTAGAAATACAGTATATCTAGAGCCTGATGTAGTAAAATTTAATCAGGAGGGAGAATTAGGCCAAAATAAAAAAATCTTAAAAGTTTATTTTCAGTGGAGAAAAATGAAGAAAAACAAACTGAGGGAAAACTGTCTCAGCCAGGCCTGGATTCTAATCACCAATCAGAGAGAACTTGGACATGGAACCTGATAACAAGAAGCCTAAATTTTTTTCATGAATCAAATATAAATGATGACTTCCCCCTTATAGTTGAAAATTTAAATAGAAGGCATATGTAAAAGCAGGTAACCCAATGCTCAAAATACTGTTGCCTGCTGAGCAGCGTTCTTTCCTTCCCCTTCTTCTCTCTTGAGAATGCTGTGGATTGTGTAGTGTCCACACAGCAATATCTAGATTCCAGAGAAAGTAACACACTTGGAGAATGGAACGAAATCCAAAACCTAGCTCTTGTACATTATCTTGGACCAAAAGTATGCCCAATGAGGGTAAAATCCAGTTCAAAAGTTCACGTACCAGAACTTTGATTCTTCTAACAGTGAATCTAAGCTCCTTAACTTCGATTTGCTTCCATTCCCACATTTGTATTCCAGAGTTGTTGTGGAGTGAAAATAAGATAATGTGTGGAATGCTTTTTGAGAACTAAGACAATGAGTTAAATTTCCTTAATAGTTGCTGCTATGGTTAGACTGTGACTCCCAAAGTTCAGGAGCTAAAAACTTAATTTCCAAAGCAACTGTATTAAGTGGTTAAGACTTTTAAGGCTAAATCATGAGGGTTCTGCCATTAATGGATTAATAAAAGGACTCTCTCTCTCTCTCTTTCTCTCTCTCACTCTCTCTTGCATTTTCTCTCTCTCTCTCTCTCTCTCTCTCTCTCACACACACACACACACACACACACACACACACACACACACTAGTTATGAATATCTTTGACAATTTAAAGCAAAATAACCAGAAAACTCTCACCTATCTCTCTGTTCATCTATAAAGTGACCACTTAAGAAAGATAACCCTTGTCTAAGTAGGGTATTGTGACCCTTCCTGTCCAGAGTGTGGTACACACGAGAAGCCAGGCGCAGATCCATGGGCAGTTCCTCCGCTGGAATGATGTTGCACAACTTATGAAGCTGAGGAGTCGGGTAGTCCTGTGGGATTCTGCAATAGAAAAGAGAGTGAGATTCTGTCATTAATATATGCTCTTTAGATAAGAAATGCATTTTACTGACTCTAAAACGAATACAAAAGTGTAGGGATCAGATATAAAACTATAATAAAGGTTTATAACAAATTTAATATTGTGGTTTCATGCATTGTCCAGAGCAAATTCATATCCAGCTACATGTCTTAGGGAAACCACACATTCAATAGATCTAAAAGCAAACTCATTATCATCCCTCTACTGACTCTTCTATCTTGAATTCTGTAACTCAGTCCAGGGACACCACATTCAGCCATCATGCCTTCCTCTGCTCAAATGCCAATGTTCCCCAAAAGATGAACAGTACCCACATCGCATTATCCCCAAAGCCCATCGTGGGACACCGGGGCTCTCTCGAGGCCCTTCCTACTCTTCTGCAATTTGCCTCTCTCCAGCATTCTTTTTTTTTTTCTTCTTCTTCTTTTCTTTTTTTTTTATTGATGTTTTGTGTATTTCATACCATCATTTTCCAATTCAATTCATGAGGGCTATATCGCCCCTTTTCCCTTCCCTTCCTTACCCCCGCACCCCACCCCTACCCATTTCCGATCATGCATTCTGCCATAACTTTTTCTGCGTCTTTCTCTTTTTTTTTTTTTTAAACGCAGTAGGTGATGTCTAATGAAGTAAAGCATCCTTCATTTAAAATCAATTTCCGAGCAGTTGTGCCCAACCCACACAGGCTCATGGGTCCCAACCATCCAGCAGGGGGGGGGGGCTTGTATGTTCCCTCAAGTTTTGATGTAATGAGTGTCCAGTCTAATATTGTTGTAGTAGTTTCACCATACAACTATTTTTAGTGAGTCCTAACAAAGCTTACCCTTCTAGGTGCCACAAAGGTTTTAAAACAAGAGACTTTCTTAACTCCCCCCTATAGAATAAGGATAAATATGAGGAGGATGAGGTCGTTCTCCAGCTGTAGATTGGAGCCAGCTGTTATAGAGGTATTCTCTTGTAAAATCAGTAGAACTGCCTTCTTTGATTGACTAATGGACATAGAAACTGTGAGGGGGATTATTCTCTATTCAGAACCAAATACAATGCTAAAGTCTCCTTAAGCTATGCACTTAAGCAAAATATATTAATACAGGAGCTCTGACATCAACAATGGATTATTCTGCCAAGGAGATGTTGGCCAGGGGATCCAAGCCCCCACAAAAGGTAAAGGCTCCTTGCCTCCAAACTGGGATATCTGCAGGAAGAGAGGCGATAAGGCTCTCCAGCATTCTTAATGCCTCCAGCCACCTGCCATCCACTCAACCGTTTGAGTGCCTAGTATGTGCTCTGCTGGGTGCTTTACATGTTCTGACTCACAATAAATCTGTACTACAGAGATTTTCCTTTCTTTGGAGCAGGCTTTTTGGGGGGTATGTCCTGGAATTAGTGAGCTGCTACTGGGATCCAAGCACAGTGTTTCTTTCTATAAGCTGAAGTCTTTCCTATTACTGAGTAAAAGTGGCTGCTACCCAGTACCCCTCCATTCACCTCTTAGCTCCATCCCACCTCCTTACTGAATCATGTGAGGGCCAGCCTGTAGCTGATAATGTTGATTCTTCTTGAAACTTTTTAGACCTTCCCCTATCTCAGGTTTCCATCTTTCTCCCAATTTTGTTATAATCCAAAGCCACTAGCTCCTTCCCACAGTGGGTACACCTTCTAGGTTCAAGTTTCTCTTTCAACACTGGCAAGGTCATCTTCAGAGTTTGCTTTTCCCTCTGTGCTCCAAATCTCATCTCTGGTGTCATGAGGAACCTGGGTCCCTTGTGTTCAAAATATCTCTGACATCTCTCTCTTCTTCACCTGCATACCCTACACAAAACAGTTTCCCAGGCCCAGGACCACCCTGCTGTGTCCCTTCCCCACTCTCACTCCCACCACACTACAGCCATGGCCCCCCTCAGCCTGCACAGGCAAGGCTTTGTCAACACCATGCTCTCTGTCTTCTTCCATCTGCAAAGTCCTACCAGGCCCATACTGACTCTTTTACTCAGCACAGTAGTGCTTTGTGGCTTACTGCACTTGACTGACCTCTCTCTAA
Organism: Rhizomys pruinosus; assembly: GCA_009823505.1. NCBI lineage: Eukaryota > Metazoa > Chordata > Mammalia > Rodentia > Spalacidae > Rhizomys > Rhizomys pruinosus. Next base: position 103,391 of record VZQC01006319.1, on the reverse strand, counting down.
GTTTCAAGACACCTAACATATTGCCTGACTTCTAGCACAGAAGAGTGTAGTTTCTAGGGTCAGACTGCCTGGATTCAAATCCTATTTAAATTCTCATTTAGTCATAAGTCTTGACTTAAAAACAAAGAATAAATGCATTTAGCACAGTGCCTTTCACATAGCAGATGTCAGCTATTATCAGCTTAAAAGACAAGTCACAAAGACAGAGTATTGTCTCCTTTTCTGTCCTTGTCTAAACATCCTTAAAACAATACCTCCATGACAGATACCACTGCAAAATCTTTTTTCTTTTTTTTTATTTCATTTTTACTTTGCTCCCCACTGCTTTGGTTTGGAGCTTGGGAGCCTTTGTTCTGATTTGTTTGTTTTTGTTACACATGTCTCTTTCCATGTATTATCCTAGTACCGTGTCGCTGATTTTGACCCTTTGCCCAGTAGTCAGTGCTGCTCTGTCTACTGACCCATCTTCCTTTTTACACTTACAAGTTGTATTACTAACGTCTCTAAAAATCTTCAGGAAAAAAAAAAACAGTATGAAAATTTGTCGTTCTGACTTTTATAAGAACTGATTAAAAAATGAAAGAAATAATTCCAGTCTGTGGAAATACTCACTTTGTTGTTATTCCTATTAATGTGGATTGCAAAGCACTTAGCCTATGGCTACGCACAGTCACTTACACAACATGATCTATGGCTTTTCTAAAGCAGCACAGTTTCCAGCAAGGAAAGAACCTAACATTTGTAAAGATGGCAAGGGAGCAAAAGAGGTAAATCTTCAGCTTGAGACCAGAGACTTAACTGGAGGAGGCAGGAAAAGGGGAGAGCAGGAGTCCGGGGCTGTAGGTACTCAGATACTAGAAAAAGGAGAGACAGAGAAGTAGAGACGGGGAAGAAAGAGAGGGACATGGAGAAGGACAAAAAGGTAAGCTCCCCAGTCGGGCTCACTTTACCATCGTCCTGCTGCAGGCAGGTCCTGGCTAGCAGGGTGTGCTTGAGATTGCATTACTGATTTTCTTTTTTCCTGAAAAAGCATGGCAACCAATCTGAATTCCTATGCTCCCACCACAGTCTAACAACTTAGATTAGCAACTGATCAATGGTAACTGAACTAAATAATGAAATGCTAGAATCAAGGACTGAATTCCCAAGAAAATTACTTATTTGAGGCTAATCACTGGTGAGAAACAGACTGATTAAAGACAAAGGAGCAGTGAATTAAGGACTTTCAGAAATACTGTTCTAAGAGAGACTTTTATAAAGAAATTCTTTAAACACCCGCATTTTTCTTCCTTTGCATTTTAGTCCTGTTTCTCTGTAATAGAGATTTCTAATTTCAGCTTTCATTAATTGAAAGAGCAAATGTCTATCAATAAGATCTACAAATATTTTTGGCATGCTCAAGAAAGGCTATGTGTTTTTAGAGCACACTCTCCTTTTAAGCAAGACTATTTGTCATTCTTTGAAACACTAAGACATAAAAAAGAAAAGCCCCTGACTCCGTGTGTGGCCACACTACTTTGCTTAATGCACTAAATGCAAGGTATTTTAGGAACAAAAAAAATCAAGAAGTTTCTGCTTCATTGATAATCTGACAGTAACTATTTATTGAAGGTAAAATACTTGTTGTCTGCTGTCACTATTTGTTTTAATACATAATCTCGCTAACTAAATGAGCTTAAAGCGATGCAGATAGGCAACGGCATGCACAGGTCACTTAAATGCCAATTTCACTGTTTCATCAGCTTCGGAATTCTTTTCCCATGAATCTACTCTCAGCTACTAAACTGTGAGTAATATCTATTTACAAAGTTTAGGCTGGCAATAAAAATGGTTGTCTTCCATGTCCAGCACCCTTCCCAGTTTCCTAAGCAACAAAAACTAATAATTAACATGTCTTTAAACCCCCATAAAGAGTTAAATGAAGAATAATCTGGAATAAACCAACCCATAAAAAAACCTAGTGGTGAAACAACGAGAAAACCAGTTTCAACAAGATTAAGTGGCAAAAGGTAAACCATAATCTGAATTGCATTCACACACCATTGTTCAAACTTGCAGCTGTAGTCCTGTGTGATAAGAAACTCCATTAAAGATCTGACCAGAGGAGAGTGACACAGTAAGGCACAGTAGAAGGAGATCTAAATTACTAAGTGGAGAAGACTATGGCCATGTGGAGCTAAAATTTTTTTTTTTTTGGTCTTTTCAAGACAGGGGCTCCCTGTAGCCCCAGCTGTCCTGGAACTCACTCTGTAGACCAGGCTGGCCTTGAACTCACAAAGATCCACCTGCCTCTGCCTCCCAAGTGCTAGGATTAAATGCGCACACCACCACACCTGGCTAAATGTTTTATCATAGTAAAATTACCAATATATTAAGCAGTGAATCAAAATCAGACATTAACAATGACCAAAACTCTATCTAACACATTAATATTTACTTTTCTTTGGTCTCACAAAGAGCTGCTTTTATTCCAGATGTTGTATCTATAAAGTGCACTGGTCAAAAGCAGGCTAGAGAGAAGCATGGGGTAAAGTGTCCTATCCCAATGACAAAATATGCACCACTTTTTCCTTTGAGATAGAGATAGATAGATAGATAGATAGATAGATAGATAGATAGATGATAGATAGATAGATAGATAGATAGATAGATAGATAGATAGATAGATGATAGACAGATATAGGGTTTTTTGAGACAGGGTTTCTCTGTAGTCCCAGGTGGCCTGGAACTCACTATGTAAACTGGGCTGGCCTTGAACTCACAGAGATACATCTGCCTCTGCCTCCCAGTGCTGGGTTTAAAGGTGTGCGCCACCACACCTGGCCCTTTGTTTAGTTGTAACCCAGCTCTCTACATGAATTTATAAGACATTTAGTCTCCCTTTTAGAAATACATTTTCATATATCAAGGTACTGAATGACCATTCTTCAGATAAGAAAATATATAAAGGGGCTGGAGAGATGCTCAATAGTAACAGCACCAGCTGCTCTTGCAGAGGATCTGGGTTCAATTCCCTGTACCCACATGGTGGCTAACAATCTATAACTCCAATTCCAGGAGGTCTGACCCCTTCTTCTGGCCTTCACAGGCACCAAGCACATGGATGATACACATACACTCAAACACATAAAAATAAATCCTTTTTAAAAATACAGATGGGTAAATTTAAGACAGTTACTTTTTCATTAGTTTTTTATCCTGATGAGTTTGTGAAGACTGTCTTCGTTTTGGTGGTTTAATAACAGGTTTACTTTTTTGTGTTCGTTTGACTTCTTTTCCTCTGATTTGCAACATTTCTGTTGATTTCACCTTTAAAAACATGTAAAGTATGCTGTTAAGAAAAGTTGTAATATTGAGTGTTTTTCTCATATTTAATGGTTTCTTTCAACTCCTGCTTTCTATGTGTATTTTATAGTAGAATATAACTCTTAAAGGTGAGTTATTTCTTCTTAAATCCATTTCTAATTTTATGTACATACATGTGTGGAAATAAAGATGTCAGTATTATAATTATTTATAATATTTTTATTTACCTTAAATTACTAAGGAAGAAATATAAGATGAACCCAGAGTCTCAGGCATGCTACACTCTCCCATTAAGCTGTGTCCCAGTCCAGTCTACTACTTGTTTTTACTTTTCTTTTGCATGTATGGTATGCATGTGCATATGTATATTCACATGTATGTGTTGACATGTGTGGTCACATGTATGTATGCTCATGTGGAAGTCCAATGCCAAGAGTTTCCTCCATCCTCCTGACCTTATGCATTGATGCAAAGTCTCTCAACTGAACCTATAGTTACCATTCCAATGAGTCTCCAGAGCCAGCTTACATGAGAGGTCCCCTGTCTCGACCTTCCAGGCAGGCCACCACACTCACCTGGAATTTACATGAGTTCTGTAGATCCTATCCTCCAATTAGAGGGCAGGTGCTTTACCCACTAATCTATCTCCTCTCTTCTTATCTTCTTGATGTTTTTCCCCATCCCTCACCTTAATTGGTATTTTTATGGAACTTTTCCTTAGTTTCTTAAAGTTTTGCAGGACTTCTGATTATAAGCATAACTAAAAAGAGCTTTAATGCTTCATATTATTAACATTTATGAAATTGTACTTTCCTTTCTATTAGTTGGCAAACACAAATATATTGTCTCCCAAGTAGTAGCCTTTAAGAATTATGGGCTATTAGCCAGGTGTGGTAGCACACACCTTTAATCCCAGCACTTGGGAGGCAGAGGCAGGAGGATATCTGTGAGTTCAAGGCCAGCCTAGTCTACATAGAGAGTTAGTTCCAGGACAGCTAGGGCTACAGGAAGACCCTGTCTCAAAAAATACCAAAAGCAAAAAAAAAAATTATATGCCTTTAATATTGTTTTCCTAGATTTCCTAGAAATCTTGCCCAAATGTATGGTAATAGTTCACATGTATAGAGTTTCTTCTTTGGGTTGATCCATATTTCATTTGTTTGTTTATTAGACTAGGTTTAAAAAAGAAAACAGGGAGGCTTTCCCTGCAAAAATGGAGAAAAATACATCTTGACACACAGGACAAAGCCTAGTAGAGGGGCCTTGTTACAAGTTAAGGCAGTTATGAGTTAGGTGCCGGAATTGGGCTTCATTCAGTGAGAAGCAAACAATTGCAATATCTTGGCTAAGGAAGTATAAAGAACAGTAAAAGTAGAGCCTTCCAATCTCACCTTCAGTTAATACCTGAACTCTAACCTAACAGTATCTCCAAGTGGTCATCAGCTTTAACACGGTTGGCAACCGAGACCTTGGATATATATATATGTATATATGAAGTCTGCCATTTTCTCTTCGAAACAACTCCACCTGTTAACATCTTTGTTTGCTTCTTTACTACTGAGTCTAACAAATTTCACCCACCAGTCTCAGTTCAAAGCTTGGGAACCATAAGAGCACAATCTAGCTCTTTTCCATTTGACATTCAAATACTCAAATAGATTTACTGTCTTGGGCCCATCTTTTCCACCAGATAAAAATCTTTGGCCCCTTCAATGCTACCTTACATAGCGTGGTTTTGAAGTTCTGTGTTTTGTCATCTCTCCTTCAAACAGTCTCTAATTTGTCAGAGTCCCTCCTGGGGTTGGAAACCCAGAAAGGAACCTAATATTTAAGGTATTATCAATAATGAGGTGATCGGATCAGTCGAGAGAAAGATGATCCTGCCCATGAGTCTGTTAACCAATGCAAACTGCAATGCATTTACTGACTTATCACAAAACATTATGATTTGAAGCCAGGAGTGGTGGTGCACGCCTTTAATCCTAGCACTTGGGAGGCAGAGGCAGGCAGATCTTTGTGAGTTCAAGGCCAGCCTGGTCTACAGAGTGAGTTCCAGGACAGCTGGGGCTACAGAGGGACCCTGTCTCAAAAAGACCAAAAAAAAATTATGATTTGAAGCCCTGAAGATTTGTTACTAAATCCTATCATCTATACACTTGGTTTATGGACCAAAAGCCAAATGTAACATATATTTATGCCATTATGTTTCATATGAGCTTTCAGCAACCAAATTTTCCCAGTCACATTATGGACATTACCTTCAAATCCAGTCAATCTTCCATATTCTCATCCACAGTTTTTAGGAATGTGTTGAACTAGACTCAACCCTGTTACACTCCACTAGAGACTTTCATGCACTAATTATAAACTATATGTATGCATAACTACAAATTCATTCAGTTGTTCTCCTAACTGCAATCTTATCTGAAGCACTGAGGAGGCTTTCATTAGTGGACTGTGGAAGTTCAGAGCATAACAAGAATCACTGATTTTCCTAAGACTTCCATGTGCTGGGTGTAAGTGCTCTCTGTCATGGTATCTGCATACCAACCTCATACAACAAAGTGGCATGACATTATTCTCATTTAACAACACAGCCACATAAGTAGTTGAGTAATTAGTCTAAACTCATACGTCTAGTAAAGAGTAGAAAGAGATTGTATCCTTGAAAATCTGGGTCCAGAGCCTGTGACCTCTATGTGACACTCATGTTGAGCAACACATCTAGCACTCTCCTCATGGTCCATCTAATACAAATCTAAAAGAAGAAACAAGGTGGGTTTTCTATGTCTGTCCTTAGGGAATCCATATTCCTTTTAGAAGGGTTGAAACACAATTCCTTTCTGTTTATTAACTCATTCAAAGTTTTCTCTGTGACCAATATGAAAATCACAGAAGTCAAAATCTTTACCTTCTAAAGCTGAAGGATCTGTGGGTGTCAGGCTTATGTGTTCAAAGCAGGTGCCGTCCTCACTGTCCCTGCTGTCCCAGTGTCACTGACACTTAACAAGCAGCAGGCAGCACTCCTCTGAGCTGTTACCCAAACAGCACAGCAGGTGAAAATCACCTACCTGAGCCAACCTGTTCAGGTATCAGAACTAACTCTCCAAATCTCTCACAAATCTCAGGATTCAAAGGTTTTTAAGAAACCAAGTCTTCTTTCTAAACTGAAGATCACTTTCCTTGTCAGATTTAAGAAGTGAGGTATGAGTTCATCAGCTTCCTTTTTTCTCTCTGTCATATTTCTGTTTATTTAAAGCCTCAAACTTTTTTCCTAAAAATAAGTTAAGGCAGTTCTGTTATCTGCTGTCACTATGCTATTCACACAGGATGACAAGGTTGTCTTTTCTTTGTCCCCCCTCTTTTCACTAAAACTAACATGAAAATTACCTTTTCTGTTTTAACACTATTCATGGGCCTCAGCTCTGCCTCTCTCAGTGTGATTTTCAACAGCCACATACATGCCACTTTCATGCTCACTTGCCATATGTACTTTTCTTTCATCTTTTGTATATTTTCAAAACTCTAAAGTACAAAAACAGATCACTCCTAATTGTTTTTTAAGAATTTGAGTGGATTTAAAGAATCCCATACCTCTTAAACTCCCTTCTATTTAGAATCTCAGGTTATATGATCAAACATTTATATTTGTGGCTTTCTCTTTTGAGACAGGGTGTCATTGTGTTGCCCTAGCTCAGCTGGAACTCACTATGTAGACCAAGCTGGCCTCAACTCACAGAGATCTGTCTTTGCTTCCTGAGTGCTGGGATTAAAGGTGTATGCCACCACACCCAATCAAACTTATATTTTTTCAAAAGACTGCTACTGACATTTTACCTTCTAAAAAGCTAATAAGTTCTATTATTATTGTACCAGTCATTTCTTCAATAAGTTACTATTACATTTGTAAACATTTTTCTTTTATTGAAACTACTTACCTCAGAATACTAATGACTTTTTTTTTTGCAAAAGGTTCTAAGAGGAGAAATGGCCAATAAGGCTATGATTGTTCAAATTTTCCTGCTGGAGTTCTCCCAGCATGATTCAAGTCCTGCCTCACTCTTTTATCTGATTACTAGCTAGGTCAGAAGTTTCCTTGTCCCCCAGTCTGTCTTGGTTTGTTGAAGCACAATGTTCCTCATTCTGGTGCCAACAACGCTACAGATGAAACTTTTGATCTACATATAGGGTCTAGATTCATGGGCAATAGCTGATCTTGACGTGACACAAATAAACAAATATCAGGTTTGAGACAGCATATTTCACAGTAAGGAAGGATTCCAGAATTCAAATAAATCTAACAAGGGGCAAACTCACCCAGTCCTAATCCTTGGCCTGCATTTCCTGACACCCTCCAGATAATACCTAGAAGGCACATGGCCAATTTCTGAAAGATCTCAGATGCTTTCTTACCTTGAAGATCTGCTTTTCCTTCCCAAATCTGCTAAAAGCCCTCCAAAAACATCTACTCTCTTTTATGTATTTATGATATCCCTTTTAAGTGTGACCACACACACACACACACACACACACACACACACACCACACACAAATCATATCTTGGTCTTTGCCTGGGTAATTTCTTTCACACTGGCACATCATCAATTTTCCTAATTCTAAGTGTTCCCAGCATAGGTAGAGTATGTGTTTTCTTTTGATTACCTTTAAAGAGATGAGTGGTTTTGTATCACTTGCAGGATGTCCATCTTCCAAAGGTTTAGGTTTGCTTAAGTCCTCTGATGGCTGAGTGACTGAAACTTCCTGAGATTTCAATGTAGTGCTTTCTTCTTCTAAGGCTCCCCATTCTAAAATATCTTCCTGTTCTATCTGGAAGATGCTTGATACAGTTTCAGGAATCACCTCCTGAAAACTCGCCTTGAGAAAATAAAAGTACAAGAATGCCCATCCCATTAGTCCTTCCAAAGTCTTCAGTCCTGCAATGTGTTCTAACCAGAAACATAATGAGTAGAAAAAATGCATGTTTGAAAGTGAGCAGATTTCAAAAGAAAATTTCAAATTGATTTTGTGAAAAATGTGAAGGCCAGCAAATTATTTTCCCTCAGAAAATACACCTGCTTCACAGTTGTGATGCAGAGATTTTAAGAAAATAGCAGGATTCAGCTCTCACCCAAATGCCACTCCAAAGTCCCATAGAACTAAGGCTGTTCATATTCCATAAAAGCACTGCTGAACTGTCTCAACTCCACTGTAAAAGCTGTCACCTGGGTCAGCCTTGGATCCACTGAAAAAACCAGAACGCTAGGCTTTCTAAGTCATAGAAATGAGATTCCATCTAGCCAACTGCACTTCTAGAAGTCTGACTCCAGTTCTGGGAAGGGCTGACCCAAGCCAGGAAAAGGCTACTGGACAACACAGCTCCATCCAATGACAAACTGAAAAATGTTCACAAAATATCTTGCCAAAGCAGGTGTTGACCTGCTTTGTGCTCTTTGACAATATATCACTAACTTATATTTGTGTGTCACTAAATCCCAAGGGAAATCTCTTCACAGCTGTATTGAGACATTAGTAATTTTTTAAAAATTGTTTGGGATTATGAACAATGGAGAGTTAAAAGCTCACTGGTTCAATTTAACAAATTATCAAGCTATCTCAACTTATATAAAAGCTTGAATTTATAGAGACAGAGTGACCATACAATATAATTATACCATTTTGTTCTACAATACATTCATTTGATAAGAAGTAATATAAAGAGTAAAAAAATATCATATTAAACACTAAACACTATATTACACAAGTTTCTCTGTTATGCAAGAAGGGATAGTTGGACCAAGAAGCTTATAAGAAGAAGCATTAACCTTGAGCTTATGTTTCCATAAAGTGACTGACTGATGTTAAGGAAAAATTAATACTGTTTGCAACCAAATGACACTGAGTCCAAGGCCTGGATCTGAAAATGAGCAGACGTCTGATTTTAGTCAAGTTACTTACCTAATTTTCCTCATTGATTAAAAGGGGTTAATACTCTATTCATAAAACGATCAAGCAGACATACTGAGGAATTATAGGCTATCCACCCTGGCTTTGTTGGGACCACTTGGTAAAAACTGATTTGTTTTATGTTCTGCAGCTTTGAGGATTGTCAATCATTTCCTTTATTTTGAATTTTCTGCCCCTTGCTTCATCCTCACACTCAGTTCAAGTTTTGGAGACTGAACAAATGGAAGTCCCGCCCACTAAAATTAAAAACTGAGGAAGAAAAGCTCAAAAAGAGGGCAACGGTAGCCGTCCAGCTGCAGTCCTCCCCTCCTTCCGACCCAGGCCAGCCTCACAGCCCCCAGAAAACACTTCCTGATCCACCACTCCTCTGTCCCTGCCTGCATCTCATCCTGTAGCACACAGCATTCCCCACCATGACCCTAACTGCTAAAGTACATGAGCATTATCTCGTCTAACTTTAATAGTGCAGCTCCATGAAGTAGGAACCACCTTTGACCCCACTTTTTATGGATGGAGAAACTGAGGCTTAAGTAAGTTACATAATTTGACCAGGGTCATACTTGGAGTAAGTAGCAAAGCTCTGTTTAAACACAATCAAATTCTAAGGTGTGTTTTACCTATTCCTCTCTCAGTAGACTAATGGTTCTAAAACTGTTGTCCACAGAATCCTGACAGTCTTTGAGAGGAGGGTTGCAATGTCAACTTACTTTCATAATATAATATTAAAGATGGTATTCACTTTTTTCAACTGCGTTGACATTTGCACAGATGATGGAAAAGCAGTGGTAAAATGGTGAACCGATATTTCTCAAATGATTAACATATGAAACTACAAAATCTTCCAATGAGAAAAGTTAACTCAAGAGTACAAGACAGATCCATGAGTTTAATGTGACAGTGTTTGTGAAGTTCATATACCTGGTTTCTGAGCCCATACTACAACTAATCTTTTTTCCACATAAATTTTTTTTATTTTTTTAACAAATCTAGACCCATGTCCCCCCCATTCCTCCACACACACCAGAGCTCATGCATTCTGCCAAACATGCTTTTCATCTCTTTCTCAGTCTTTCTCAAAATTCTCCATGAGGAAGTTGACTGTTTTGAGCAGAAGTTCACTGTTTCAGTCAGTTCTTCGATGCAGTCCTTTCTGTTGTTGTTGTTGTTGTTGTTGTTGTT
>VZQC01006319.1:63973-88594 GCA_009823505.1 Rhizomys pruinosus | reverse complement strand
GTGTGTGAGTGCTGGTTACTTGTGTGTGGTGTGTGTGAGTGCTGGTTACTTGTGTGTGGTGTGTATGAGTGCTGGTTACTTGTGTGTGGTGTGTGTGAGTGCAGGTTACTTGTGTGTGGTGTGTGAGTGCTGGTTACTTGTGTATGGTGTGTGTGAGTGCTGGTTACTTGTGTGTGGTGTGAGTGCTGGTTACTTGTGTGTGGTGTGTGTGAGTGCTGGTTACTTGTGTGTGGTGTGAGTTCTGGTTAGTTGTGTGTGGTGTGTGTGAGTTCTGGTTAGTTGTGTGTGGTGTGTGTGAGTGCTGGTTACTTGTGTGTGGTGTGTGTGAGTGCTGGTTACTTGTGTGTGGTGTGTGAGTGCTGGTTACTTGTGTGTGGTGTGTGAGTGCTGGTTACTTGTGTGTGGTGTGTGAGTGCTGGTACTTGTGTGTGGTGTGTGTGAGTGCTGGTTACTTGTGTGTGGTGTGTGTGAGTGCTGGTTACTTGTATGTGGTGTGTGTGAGTGATGGTTAGTTGTGTGTGGTGTATGTGAGTGCTGGTTACTTGTGTGTGAGTGCTGGTTACTTGCATGCCACAGAATGTGTGTGGAGGTCAGAGGACAACTTTCTGGGGTTGCTTCTCCCACCATGGGATGCAGAGATTAAACTTAGTTTGTGAGGTTTTCCCAGCAAGCACTTTTACTCACTAAGTCATCTCGTAATTGGAAATTTATTTTTATTTTAATATGTAAGTGGCTTAGAATTGTTCTTTTAAATGAATAGACACTGTCATCTTTCTCGGTTTTCATTTCTAATACATAAAAATCAGTTGACAGAATTCAAATTAACAAAAATTTTATGGCTCCCTAGTGTTCAAAAGCATCCTGATATTAAAATTTTGGGGTCCTTCAAAATGTTAGTTTGAGAACTCTTTTAAAAAAGAAGTAAGGCAGACTGCATGAAGTCCAGTGGGGGCATGGGGCAGTGCCCAGAGGGGAGAGGGGTCTAAAATGATTAAGACACATCGTGTGAAATGCACAAAAATTCAATAAAATACATATTTTAATAAAAAAGAAAAAAATTTTGAGGCTACCAAGATAGTTCAGCAGGTCAAAGCACTTGCCATGGAAGCCTGACGATCTGAGTTCAATCCCCAGAACCCACATAAACAGCTCCATGTGGTAGCAGGTCAGCTAACCCGGAAGACACAGTGCAGCAGAAATGAGAGAGACCTTGAGTTAACAAGGGGCAAAACAGGAACCAACTCCCAGAAAGCTCTCTGATCTCACACATACACTGTGGTACATGCACACCTGCGTTCACACATAACACATACACATACATGCCCATACAAAAATTTTTTAAAAACATTATGTATACTTTATCATGAATGTGTGAATGAATAAAGGAAATGAAATTTCAATTTTCTTCTACTATGAATTAATATGTATTAGAATATGTATAGTAGTGTCCTACTTTGTCTCTTTACATCTTGGCCTATATCCACACTAAGTTACTCCAGGACAAGAACCATCTCTGCTATCTGTGCATCAAAATCATCTAAAACAAGGTTGGACATAATAGAAAAAGAAGCTAATGAATGAAAGCACGAACATATGTGTGTGTGTCAATCATGAAGATGGTTCAAAAACTTATATTCAAAATATTTTGAGTACAAAAAAATTCCAGTAGGAATGCTCCTTTAAATTTTTATTGCACATTAATTTGGACTTTTGTGTGTGCATGCACCGTGGCACATATCACATAGGTGCAGGTCAAAGGACAACTGGTGGGAGTCAGTACTTTCCTTCTGCCGTGAGGGTCCGGAGGATCAAGCTCAGGTTGGGATCTCAGCAGCAAGCACCCTGACCCACTGGGCCATCCCATCTGCATAAAATTTTTTTTTAAGTAAGTGATTAGTTCCTTCACCAAAAAAGCCAGAAAATGTCTAATAAATTGTAAATGTAAAAATTAAAAGGCCATTCATTGCAGATCATAAGGAAATTGATGCTTTTAGAGATTTTAAATCTTCATTTCATATTTTATTTAAATAATTTTAATGCTTTGAGAATTGCATACAACATATTTGATCATATTCAGATCCCCTCCCAACTCCACAATGAATCCAATCTATGTTTTCAAAATGCTCTTGGGTGTGGATCTGCTTTTGGAGTCTGATCAACCTACCAGGTAACATGTCAATAAGGAAAACTCACTCTTCCTCTCCCAGTGGCTGTCAACTGCCAACAGATCCTTAACCAGGCTGGGGCTTCTTGCCAACATCCCCCCTCCACGCTGGGTTTTTGTCTGACTTGTGTTTGCACAATTCTTGTGCACGCTGCTTCGAGTGCTGTGGTCCATGTACATGTGCAACTACCTTGTGTTTTCTTTTTGTTTTGGTTGGTTTTTTTTTTTTTGTCTGCTGGCTGGCCTGAAACTCACTATGCGAACCAGGCTGGGCTCCAACACACAGAGATCTCCCTGGCTCTACCTGCTGCATGCTGAGATTAAAGGCCAGTGCCACCACACCAAGCTTAAGTCCTTAGTTTAAATAGTTAAAATGATATCTAAGCTAAGCCCTTGACAGTTGAATGTTTGCTTCAAAATAATATTTTTCTTCTACCTAACATAAATGAAGTAAATGGTATTGGATCAATTTTATTCTATTAATGATTTCTCTTGTTCTAAGACTAATTCATCTTCCATTTTCAATTTATTATAGGAGTGATTACCATAGGGTTAATTAAAGCCAGAGACTTTCTTAAGTACCTATAAAAATGGTGCTACTTGGGGCAACTACCCTAGATGTTAGTCAAGCTCACACTCATTTGTGTGATGAAGCCTGGCATCTGGTTTAACCACATACCACTGGCAAGTGGCTACTAATGCCAGCCATAGGCGTGTTACTGAGGCAGGGGATGTAACTACAAAGGAGAACAAAGATAGTCTGACCAGAAGCTTCTCGAACTCTGATAAGCTCTACCAACTGTGACATCCTCATCCACATCACCACAGGTCCTCAGGCTTCATGAAAAGAGAAGATTCTGTATAGTCTCTCAACATGTTTTCCTAAAAGTAAAGTATGACCTCAACTATATACATCATCATATTTTTTAAATTAAAGGTTTCTATATTACAATTCCTACATAAAGCAACTTGAGCATCATGTCTTTTGTATAGCTATGGATGGATTTACTTTTAATTCATTTACTTTACTTAGTATTGACTTTTAAGTGGAAATACTTCCCATTCTCAGAAAACATGTTCTAGATTGCTTTGCATCCCATAATCACTTTCTCAGTGGTGCACAAAAAGGAAGCTTTATTTCTGACACAAGCTTCTGTCATCAACTGTCTATTATTGCTCAAACAAATTTTCCCCTTGTCAGTGCTTTTAACAATTCTTCTATCTAAATACATCTTTAAATGATGCTTTCTTGGATGCTAGGAACTTTTAATTAAATCTCAAGCTATCTTCTAGATTTGAATGTCACTAATCCAGGAGAGGTATTAAAAAGTTTTCTTTCTGGAAAAAAGGTTTGGGGCCTCACTCAAAAAGGTCTCTAGAGCCCACGATAGCTGGCACTCTTCATGTGGCTTTGGATTAGATGCCTAAACATACCTGTAAAATAAGTTAGAAATTTGTTTTTAACTTGTATAAATATTCAAGCAGCAAAAACCCACAGCACTACTTTAATATAGAGAGGAACGTTTTTTTACTAGAGACATTACCTTAGGTTGAGCTTCCACTGCACTTCTTTCTAACTTTTTCTCTGCTTCTGTATCCGGTATTTCAAATTGTATCTGAGATGATTTGAGGTACAGTTTTTCCATCATTGAAATATCCTTGAAGGAAAAGAAAAAAAAAAACAAAGTAATGTCAAGTTTAAAATCACTGAAATGCAGTATTCAATATAGCAAAGTGTTAGGCAATTGATATAGTGAATGAGACATGTAAGAGAAGTCTCCAAATTGGACTGAAAAATGATGTATGAAACATACAAAATGTCACTAGAAAAGAGCATAAAAAAGAGAAGTATAAAATACTTAACTATTCAAGAAATGAGCAAAATAGAAAAAGACATGTGAAAATAATTTTGCCTATTTTATTTCATTGAATTTTAAACTATTGACCTCTATAGACATTTTACCAGATTTAATAATACTATTAGGTAATATTATATCAGCTACTATGATACACTGCTATTTACTAAAATTTAATCTAAGCAAGAGCAAAAAGGAATAGAAATGTGTATTTTAAACAGCACAGAATAAAACTATTAGTATCACTTCTGCCATTACTAATGCTAGTGACAGCGATATACTCTCTACTTAGTTCAGATCATAGGAAGACAGGACATTACAGTGATTAACAATACACCAGGAATAACGGAACCTTGGTTTTAGCTGAGCTATAAATCCCCAGATCACCCATCACCAGGCAGGTTAATTTGCTTCCTTTCACTCGAATTTTATTATCTATAAACTAGGCAATCCACAACTTGACTCTTGAAGGTTCTTTCTCCTCTAGCCTTTTAGTAGCATCAATGGCAAATCTGAACTCCATTGTGCTTTAAAAGCTCCATTTCCTTTGTTTTGTTAAAAGAATTCAATTCAATCCAATGCCTACTATTTCTGCCTTCTTGTTATAAATAAATATGAAATGAGCCAAAATATAAGAACAATTCTTTCAGAATCATACAACAGACAATGCAAAGATTATCAAAACTGAGAACATGGAAATAAACAAGCCAAGGGTTAACCAGTGCCCTCAGATTTCTGCCTGACAAAATTTCCTGACCCTGACACAAGGAGAAACCAAGCCCATCCTAGGTGTCTCACTAAGCAGGAAAAAGGTCGGGTAATATGCTAGAGAGGAAACATGTGTAAGGGACAGTAGGAAGATGAGGGTGCCATGTGAAAGGAAAGAGCTCTAGAATTGGTGCAGGGGGTCTTGAGTCTTCACTGAACAATCTCTTCATGCCACTGCAACCCATGAGGCTAGCAAAGATGTTTGCCAGGGAGTCGTGAACCACAATCCCCAAAGCTCATACAGGATGGGGACCCACTGAGCCCCCACTAGACATGCAGAATGCATGGTATATTCATCATAACCCACATAAAGATCATACATTAGCAAAAATAATAAGTCCTAGAGTTAAGGCTTCTCTGGACTTCAACAGTAATTCTTGAATAGAATGACCCAGCTGATCTTCAAATTATTTAACAATTTATTAGGACACCAAAACTTCTCATTTTTTAATTTTTATTGGGTGCACTTCATACAACATTTCTTAATCAAATTTAGACTCATTCCCCCATCCATGCCCACCCCTCACACCCCCCCGCCCCCCACCAGAGCTCATGGATTCCATCATACATGTTAAGTCCTGTCTTGCATCTTTTTCTCAGTCTTTTATAACCACAAGTTTACTGTTTTGGTCGGTTCTTTGAATATGTTTTTCTCTCTCTTTTTTGTTCCCTTTAATTTTATATTATTCCAAAATATGAATATACATATATATTCCACACATAAATCAAAATTACAAAATCTGAACATAAACTATAGGTTAATTCCAAAATACATTTAGAGAGTCACATTTTAACAGTAAAGTTGCATGCAGGTAAAAAGAAGTATAACTTTGCATTCTTTTTTTTAGAATATGAATGCATATCTTCCACCCATATCTGGTAATTACAATGTGTGAATACAAGTGGTAGGTCAATTCTAGAGCCCACTGAGGGATTCACATTATAATAGCACAGTTGCTTTCAGATACAATGAAATGTAATAGAGTTGCTCAGTTTGCCTGCCATCTGGGGATTTGATGTTAGCATCCACAAATGAGGGAAACCATTTGCCTTTAGTGTGTGTATGTATGTTTGAGAGAGACAGAGACAGAGAGACAGAGCCCACACACACATGCCTTAGCTCACATATAGTGGTCAGAGGGCAACTTACAGGAGTCATTTCCTTCCACAACAGGTTCCTAGGATGGAACTCAGTCACCCAGCTTGTACAAGAAGCTCTTTTACTTGTTTGGCTATCTTGCTGAGCCACCAAGACTATTTAAAGAAAATATAAATTTCATGATATCCAGCACCCAAACAAAATTATTGGACAGTAAGCCAGACCCAGAAGCACAAATATTACATATTTGCTCTCATTTGTGGAACTTATAGCAAAGTAGAAGGTGTAGTATTCAGGGGAAAGAAGGTCTGCGGAAAGGAAGAGAATGAAGGGGGGGAGTAGCTAGAGCATAATGGGCACGGGGCGGAGCCAAACAGCACATTCTTACTCAGATTCAGAATCTACATTTAAATATTCACACACACACACACACACACACACACACAGATACCCACATACATAAACACACACACATACACACGTACACAGAGATATACACAAACACATACATACACAGAGATACAGACATACACATATAAACACATACACATTCACTCAAGGACAGCAGGAAGAGAAGTTAATGAGTATGAATATGAGCAAAATATAGTGATATACATGTATGAAATCCTGTAATGAAACCCATCATTTTCATGTCAGCTTAAAAATACAATTAGAAAGTAACTAGTCATATGGAAAACAACAAAAATGTTATACACAACCAGGAAAAATTGCCCCAAAGAGATCCAGAAATGACAGGTAGCTGCAATTGGAATATAATAACCTTAAACTTCTTTAATTTACATTAAATTTCCAATGTAAATATCATAACCATTCAAAGTCAAATAAAAATATAAGGATGATAAGAAAATTTAAGATTTAAAAAGGCAGAACTGGGGCTGGAGAGATGGCCTAGCGGTTAAGAGCGCCGACCGCTCTTACAGAGGACCCGGGTTTGATCCCCAGCACCCACATGGCGGCCGAGAACCGTCTAAAACTCCAATTCCAGGAGAACTCCAGTTCCAGGGGAATCCGAGACCCTCTTCTGACCTCCACGGCATTGCACGACACGGGTGCACAGACCTGCATGCAGACAGTACATCCATGCACATACAGAAATTAAAAAAAAAAAAATTCTAAAAAAAAAAAAAAAAAGGCAGAACCAAGTAGGGCCTCCTTAGAAAAAGCATGGGGCATCTTAAATAAAGGTTTCACTGGTTGGCAGTGACAGCAGAGAAAACAGCAAGGTTTGAAGCTAATGAAGAGATTGTAGAAACCATGTAAAGTGAAGAACCAGGGAGATTAACGTGAAACAAAATAAACATATACTTGACTGGAGTTTCAGAAATGCGAAGAACAGAATCAGAAAATATTTGCACATAAAAAAAATTGACAAACGTTTTCCAAATTTCCTGGCAATACAAATCCTCTTTGGCAAGAAGCTCAACGAAGTCCAGGTTACAGCACACAAAGAACACCACACCAAGTTCTGTGTAATCAAGTTCACAGAAACCAGGAATAAGAGAAAGACTCTGAAAAACATCCAGAGGGAAAAAGAAATGTTAAATTCTAAAAAAAATTATCAAAAACTAACAACCGCAAACTTGTTGACAGTTGTCCTGTCAGAATTATGCAAGCTACCATGGAGCTAAAAGACAACATATTCACAATAACAATACTAAATGAAAAAAGTTATCTACACAAAAGTTGGCCTATAACAAAATATCTTCCAAAAGCCAATGTGGAATACCTTTTCAACAAGAAACTCGTCTTCAAAAGGTAATTTAGTGCCTATAATGTTATAAGATAAGTAATCTTCAAAGCAGGCTGTTTACAGGAAGAAGAGAGGAAATTCATAATACCAAAAGTAGTTCAAAAGACCTAAATGCAACACTGACAAAGCATAAAACAAAGTGAGCAGAACTGAAAACCAAATTACATACATCACCTACTCTACCTGGACCTGGAAGCCAGGACCACTGGGCTCCAGAAAGTAGTTTCATAAATAAATTAACCTAGCACTAAATATTCAAGCAAGAAAACAATTCTTTATAATCTTCAGGATTAAAATGTACCATCAGGGGCTAGAGAGATGGCTCAGCAGTTAAGAGCACTTGGTGTTTTGCAGAGGACCTGGGTTACCCAGCACCCACATGGTGGCTAACAACCAACTGTAACTCCAGTTCCAAGGTAACCAATATCCTCTTTCTGACCTCCACAAGCATTGCACAACACTTATATGCATGTAGCCAGTGCACTCATACACATAAAATAAAAATAAGTAAAAATTTTAATGTATCATTTAGTATCATAAGAGTAATTGCTATTCCAAATAAGGTTTTACTAGGAAGAGGTACAAAATGGGGCCTCTACTTGTAAATTTTTATAAATTTAAACAATCTTAAGAGTTTGATAAAATACTAAATTTTGAAAGATCTAAATGACAAATTATCCTTCATATGAAATATTCCATAATAAAAACATCGTGAAGAACTTCTTAGGCTCAGAATGTAACTCAATTACAGCATGCTCAGTTTTCTCAGCATGCACAAAGCTCTACGACTGATGCACAGCACTGCACAATGTTATACACCTGTAACCAAAGAACTCAAGAGGTAGAAGCAGGAAAGAATAAAATATTGAAGGTCATCCTCAGCTACAAAGCAAATTCAAGGCCAGTCTGGCGTACATAGGATCCTGCCAAAAGAGAGGGAGGCGTGGGGAGAGGAAAGGAAGGAAATTCCTCAGCACAGTTTATGTGGGTATATAATGCCAAAGATGGAGTTTTAAATCTTATTTATTTTGACTTCTGTGTATGTGTGTCCACCTGCTTGTCTGTATATGCACCACATGCGTGCAGGTGTATGCAGAGGCCAGAAGACAGCATCAGATGCCCTGACAAAGACAGTTTAAAAAATGGCCCAGGCAGGGGAGATGTCTCAATCATTAAAGTGCTTGCCTTCAGCATAAAGACCTGAGTTTGATCTTTAGAATCCAAATTAAAAAGCCAGGCATGGTAAGGCACACTGGGTAATCCAGGCACTGGAAGGAAGAGATTGATAACCTAATCAACCACCCTAGCCTAATTGGTAACCAGATCAACCAATGAGAGACCCCGTTTCAAAAAGGAGGAGATGCAGAGGTATCTTAGTGGTCAAGAGCACCAGCTGCTCTTCTAGAGGACCTGGGTTTAGTTCTTATCACTCAAATGGCAGCTAACAACCATCCACAACTCCAGTTCCAGGGATCTGATGCCCTCTTCTGGCTTTCACAGGCATTGCATGATATGATGTACTTACATACAAACAGGCGAAACACTGATATACATAAAATAAAAATAAATATAGTATTTAAGTAAGATGAATGGGGTCTGGAGATGGCTCACTGGTTAAGAGCACTGACTGCTCTTGCTGAAGACAAAACTAAAGGAAAATCAAGCAAAAGTCAGGAGTTTGTTAGACAAGCCTGTAACTTTTTACGGTATAAAAAAAGTTAAAAAAGATTTGCACTGTTATGTTCCAAAATATAAAGAGAAAATAAAAGCACATATAAACATTCTATAAAATATTCAGAGCCACTCTAGATGTCTGAGTTTGTGCCTAAAAGTGTGCATTCTAACACCTTTCAAAAGCAAATGATGACTTGATGGGTAACCCTGCCCACAGTAAAGCTAGGTGGCAGTGTAGAGGATCAGTAAATGCCAGAGAGCACCAGGAAAGTGGCGGTGCAGAGGATTAGCAAAATGGAGAATCTGCCTCAGACACTGTCCCTAGTTCTAAGGAGCTTCTACAAAAAATATCTGAAAATTTTCTTCTCACAGGTGACTGCAACAGGCCAAAATACCCTTTGACAATGAGCTCACAGCAAGAAGAGAACAGAACCTGTCAACCCAGAATCTACGTCTCCACAGTGAGAGTCACAGAAACACTCAGCTCAGGAAATTCACAGCACAACTCCATGTCTGTGGAATATTGTCTTGATTGTTGAGCAGTGTGGGAGGGCCCAGCCCACTAGGGGTGGTGCCACCCCTGGGCAGGTTGTTGTTTACAGTATAAGAAAGCAGGGGGTCAGAGGAGCAAGCCAGTAAGAAGCACTCCTCCATGGCCTGTGCCTTACCTCCTGCCTCCAGGTTCCTGCCTTAAGTTCCTACCTTGGGCTCCCTGAGTGATGAACTGTGACCTAGGAGATGTGAGCTGAATACCTTTCCTCCCCAAGTTGGTAGTGGTCAGTGTGTTTTGTCACAGCAATGGAAAGTGAACTAGAACACTATATATAATATATTATATAATATATTATATATAGTGTTCTAGTTCTAGATATTATATATATATATATTAGATAGATATCAGAAGCTGGGTTGCACTCCTTTAATCCCAGCACTTAGGAGAAAGAGGCAGGTGGATCTCTGTGAGATAGAGGCCAGTCTGGTCTACAGAGTGAGTTCCAGGCCAGCTTGGACTACAGAGAAATACTACCTCAAAAAGACAAAAGAATAAATAAATAAAATAAAATATCAGAAGTAATAATAAAAAGCAATGTTACTAGAGCTTTAATCCATTCGCCAAAATTTCAGGGTGCAAGACAAATATATAAAAACAAGTTGTATTTCTATACATCAGAAATTTTAAAAATCTGAAAGTGAAATTAAGAAAATTATTCCATTTATAATTGCATCAATAAAATTATTATGGTAAATTGAACCATGGAGACAAAAAACTTACACAAAACATTGCTGAACAAAGACAAAAAAGTCCATGTGGAAAAAAATAGCATCTCCTGGAGCATAAGGGGTTAATATTTTTAATGTGGGAAGACTTCCCAGAGTGATCAATTTTGAAATCACTGTCAAAATCCAAAGGGCCTTTTATAGACATAGTAAAGCCTATATCAAAATTCATATGAAATTGAAAAGGATCCCAAATAGCCAAGTAAAATGGACAAAGACAGTTAAAGTTGGAAGATTCATATCCTTTACTTCAAATGTTACAGGTAAGCAACTGTAAGCAAAACAGAGAGGTGCCAACATAGGACAGACTGTAAATCGACAGAATAGGATTCAGAAGGCAGAAACAAACCCATCCGTTCAAATGATCCTTCACAAGAGTGCCATGGTCACTCAATAATTTACAAATAAGCTCCAATATAGAGCTGCAACCACTACATCTCAACATAAAAACAGCTGGAATCTTACCTCATGTGGCACATTCAAAACTGACTCAAAATGGATCAAGCACCTACAAAAACTCTTGGAAGAAGACACACGGGTAAATATTTTGGCAAAAATTATTCTTTTGAAACACAGCATAAGCAGCACACACATGAAAATATAAATTGGATGTCATCAAGACTTGTGCATCAAAGAATAGAATCAAATTATAGTATGAAAGTAAATTTATAAACTATAGAATGTGAGAAAATATTTTCAAATCAGTCATATGACAAGGTTCTAGCAGTAGTAAGAATTTATAAATAATTCTGAGAACTCAACAAAAGGACATAAAACTTTGAAGAATGAAGCCCCTATCTCTAAAGTTTAGGATTCTGTCTACAACAGCTGCTCTTAGAGTAGAACAAGGCAGTGGAGGATTCAAAGGAAACTCATATTCATGGTAATAACCTCGCCCTTCTTCCTATCTGTCATATAACCAGCCATCCCACACCTCTGACCTTGGTCCCACTGCTTATCTTTCTTCAGCATCAGTGACTTCAACATTTCTCACACAAGAAAAGCAAGCTTTTCCTCCCAGAATCACTTGCGCTCATCAATGTCACCACTAGACAGAGAACTGACTTGGGGTTCCTTGGCATAGTCCTGATGCTGACACACAGGAAGAATACTCTGGCCAGTGGCATGAGTGTCCTGTGGTTTGTTTGGTGAGAGAAGAAATGTACATGAGAAAAACAGACAAGAAATCCTCATTTTGGTACAGTCAAGCAAGAGCAGAGGATTTTTTTTTTTTTTTTTTTTTTTTGTTCTTTTCAAGACAGGGTCTCCCCTGTAGTTCCCAGCTGTCCTGGAACTCACTCTGTAGACCAGGCTGGCCTCGAACCATAAAGATCCGCCTGCCTCGGCCTCCCAAGTGCTAGGATTAAAGGCGTGCGCCACCACGCCCAGCTAAGAGCAGAGGATTTTAAAGATAGACTCTAAGATCTACAACAGCACATGTAAAGGTATTCAATGTTGATCTTGAGTCAGCCAAATCAAAACACAATGAGATAAGACTTCATCTCCCTAAAAATGGCTAGAATAAAAATAGAAATTAAAGCAGAAATCTGGCCTGATGGTGCAGACCTGGAATCTTACCTGCTCAGGAAGCTGAGGCAGGAGGATCCAAGTTCAAGGTCTACATGGCCTGCAGAATGGGTTAAATGAAGAATGGTATACCTATTAGCTCCATGGTAGAGCCGGCTAGCTGCATGAAGCCTTGGATTTGATCCCCAGTACCAAAACAAACAACACATAACAAACAAACATGAGGTAACAAGTTAATGAGGGTGTGGAGAAAAGCTCATACACTGACGATGCACCTACTGTGGAAAAGTCTGGAGGTTCCTCAAAAACTTTACCATACCATATGACAAAGCTCTTCCACTTCTAGGACTATATAAAGAGAGCCAAATCTCTATATAGTCCTAGAAGTGGAAGTGCTTTGTCGTATGGTATGCCAGGACATTTATGGCAGAATGCATGATCCGGGGAGGTGGGGGGAAGGGAAGGGAAGGGGAATAGAATGTGTCTAAACTGAACTGAGAAATGATGTCTGAAATAACAAAACCAATAATAGCATATAAAAAATAAATACAATTTGCCAGGCGTGGTGGTGCACGCCTTTAATCCCAGCACTTGGGACGCAGAGATAGGTTGGATCTCTGTGGGTTCAAGGCCGGCCTGTCTCTACCAGAGCAAGCTCCAGGACACCTGAACTAAAAGGGAGACCCTGTCTCAAAAAACCAAAAAAGTGTAAACAAAAATACATAAAAAAATAAAAAAAAGAATACAATAAAAAGAACAACTGAAAGGCAGAATGCAAACAGTAACACATCAGTGCTCACACCAATACTATTCACAATAGCTAAAAGTGGAAACAACCCAAATGCCCATCATTGTCAAATAATATGTGTAGTGCCAACCAGTTTGATTAGACAAACTGGTAGGGACATACAACATATTATTCAGCTCCCCAAAAGTTAGGTGTTGATGCATGCTGGAATACAAATGAGCCTCAAAAAACATTTTGCTAATTGAAAGAAACCATATCTCAGGCAACAGAGTGTATGATTATATTTCTTTGATTTATCCAGAATACATAAATCTACAGAAACAGAAAGCCAATGAGTGGCATTTGAAAGGCTGAACAATGGAAGATGTGGGAAAATGAGGAATGGTTAATATTGTAAAGTATCTTCTTGGGTGATGAAACAGTTAGGGAATGAAATGAATATGAAAGTTGTACAACACTGTCAGGTGTTGATGCAATGAATTATATATTCTTGACTTTTTTGAGCAGGGTCCCCCTGTAGCTCTGGCTGGTCCTGGAACCACTCTGTAGACCAGGCTGGACTTGAACTCACAGAGATCCGCCTGCCTCTGCCTCACAAGGGTAGGATTAAAGGGTGAATTATATTCTAGTTGGTTCTGAGGATGTCAATTTCTCTGTGAATCAGCATGACTCCTGAGTATAACAGGTTGCAATCATGTTCTTTCTTCTTATCTTGTCCAATTTTTTTTGGTATTTTGAGACAGGTCTCCCTTTAGTCCCAGCTGGCCTGGACCTCAATCTGTAGACAGGCTGGCCTTGAACTCACAAGTGATCCACCTGCCCTCTGCCTCCTGAGTTCTGGGACTAAAGTTGTGTGCCACCATGCCTGGCTCTTTGTACATTTTTTAAGCTAATATAGCAATATTCAATGTAATAATACACAGTCCATTGACAAAAGGATTTATTTTTGTTTATAACATAATGAACCCAGAGAACTAAATTCACACTCAGCATTTTAAATACGCATAGCATAAAACAACTATTTGCTAGTATTAGTCTAAATTTTGTTGACAAGCATAGAACAGAAAGATGACAAGTAGGCTTTATTCAAAAAATGCATAGCCATGCACGGTGTCACAGGCCTGCAAACCCAGGCTACTAAGGCAGGGGATAGCAACCTGCTTGAGTACATGTTGAGTTTAAGGCCAGGACGTGCAACTTTGCAAAATACTGTTCCAAACTAAAACAATAGGAAACAAGGGGACTGATACATCCTTCAGCACTTGAAGCACTGCGCTAGAATGCACATGACCATGGGATCAATGTACATCCAAAATAAGTAAATAAAAGAAACAAACACATTAATTTACCAGCCACAGCATGCCCTTTAGCCCAGCACTCCCTCCAGGCAGGAGCATTGTGAGTTCAAAGCCCACCTGGGCTACACAGTGAGTTTTAAAATTAGCCTAGACTACATATGTGAGATCCTACCAAAATTAATTCTTTGGGTTTTTGTTTGTGTTTGGAGGAAGGGTGTGTGTGTGTGTGTGTGTGTGTGTGTGTGTGGTGTTGATGGTTTGGTTGTTTTTTAATATTTTGGTTTCTGTTGGGACAGGGTCTTCCTGTACCCCAGGTAGACCTGGAACTTGCTAAGTAGACCAGGCTGCCCACCATCTCACAAAGACCCATGTGCCTCTGTTTCCCAATCAAAGTGTGCTCTACTACGCCCAGCCTCATTAACTCTTAAGTCAAATAAATCATCATAGTACTCTCAAGAGAAAATCACATGGAAAGTAATTGTTGAGCACACATACTCTGCTTCAGGATTAAAATCTTCCTTCAGTCAGGTTAGGGCAATCTCGAGAAATTATTAAATATCTCTGAGCCTCAGTTTATAACATAGGGATAATAACAGTACATGCCTCATATTTATTATGAGGATTAGATGATATAACAGTAAACAGAAAATGCCTCACATGTTGCAACGGCTATTACATTCACATTAAAAAACAAAATAAATATGCCTATTGTCACCATCAACATTTGATTTTGCATTGGAAATTCTAGATGTGAAACAAGTAAACTATAATTGTAAGAAATGAGTTAGCCACATTATTGTTCTATGTTGTATGTACCTAGAAATTCTGGAGTAATTATAGAAAACTATTAGCTAAAGAAGAAAATAATCCTTAAAGTCAAAAAAGAATGCATAAAATCACAAAAGCACAAAAAGTATAAACTATCAAAATAATGTTTCAAAGATTATGAGGAAAATTTTTTTAATTCCTTGACATAAAAATGGGCTTGACCAGACAGAATCCCATCATGGAGGCTGGGGAAGCGGGCTTGAAGCCTGATCCCTAACACGGAGCTATTGGCATTTAATAGTTGCTGAGAGGAGGTGTCTGTTTCTTTAAGGCTGTGACCACACTCCAGGGCAGGTCCTACACCCAAGAGTATGGTGGGCAACACAAAATTGGACTCCAGAGCAAAACAACGAAAAAGAACACCGAGTTAGTTGAGTAGGGAGGTAGTGGTGGATCTGGGAGCAGACAGGATAGGAGGAATTATGACAGAACAACATCGTACAAAATGCTCAAAGAATACTTTAAACTGTTTTGAACTGAAAAATCTTAAATATGGGGCTAAGAAGAAAATCAAAGAAAATTATAAGAAGTACATTCAGCATTTTGGTCTAACGTTATAGTCTGAGTCATATAAACTGTAACTAGTGGGGTATTTCTATGTCTTCAACTGGGTCTAGAAAATGTTAAAACAAATTTAAAATTCCGCAAGTAAAAATGCACATAGCTGAGAGCACCCAGCCTCACAATCCTCAAGATATTTTTATGGGTTTCACAAAGAGTTGTTGCCTGCTGCATCTAATGGAACTTACAAAAATGCCAGAGCTNATGTAGGTTTGTGCACCCATGTCATGCAATGCCTCAGAGGTTAGAAGAGGGTCTCGGAGTCCCCTGGAACTGGAGTTCTGGAATTGGGAGTTACAGACGGTTCTCAGCCACCATGTGGGTGCTGGGGATCGAACCCGGGTCCTCTGCAAGAGCGGTTGGCGCTCTTAACCGCTAGGCCATCTCTCCAGCCCCAGAAGGTAGATTTTTTTTTTTTTGGTCTTTTCAAGACAGGGTCTCCCTGTAGTCCCAGCTGTCCTGGAACTCACTCTGTAGACCAGGCTGGCCTCGAACTCATAAAGATCCGCCTGCCTCTGCCTCCCAAGTGCTAGGATTAAAGGCGTGCGCCACCACGCCCAGCTAAGAGCAGAGGATTTTAAAGATAGATCTCTAAGATCTACAACAGCACATGTAAAGGTATTCAATGTTGATCTTGAGTCAGCCAAATCAAAACCACAATGAGATAAGACTTCATCTCCCTAAAAATGGCTAGAATAAAAATAGAAATTAAAGCAGAAATCTGGGCCTGATGGTGCAGACCTGGAATCTTACCTGCTCAGGAAGCTGAGGCAGGAGGATCTCAAGTTCAAGGTCTACATGGCCTGCAGAATGGGTTAAATGAAGAATGGTATACCTATGTAGCTCCATGGTAGAGCCTGCTTAGCATGCATGAAGCCTTGGATTTGATCCCCAGTACCAAAACAAACAAACACATAACAAACAAACATGAGGTAACAAGTTAATGAGGGTGTGGAGAAAAGCTCATACACTGACGATGCACCTACTGTGGAAAAGTCTGGAGGTTCCTCAAAAACTTTACCATACCATATGACAAAGCTCTTCCACTTCTAGGACTATATAAAGAGAGCCAAATCTCTATATAGTCCTAGAAGTGGAAGTGCTTTGTCGTATGGTATGGTCAGGACATTTATGGCAGAATGCATGATCCGGGTGAGGTGGGGGGAAGGGAAGGGAAAGGGGAATAGAATGTGTCTAAACTGAACTGAGAAATGATGTCTGAAATATACAAAACTCAATAATAGCATTATAAAAAATAAATACAATTTGCCAGGCGTGGTGGTGCACGCCTTTAATCCCAGCACTTGGGACGCAGAGATAGGTGGATCTCTGTGGGTTCAAGGCCGGCCTGGTCTACAGAGCAAGCTCCAGGACACCTGATACTAAAAGGGAGACCCTGTCTCAAAAATACCAAAAAAAGTGTAAAACCAAAAATAACAATAAAAAATAAAAAAAAGAAATACAATTAAAAAGAACAACTGAAAGGCAGAATGCAAACAGTAACACATCAGTGCTCACACCAATACTATTCACAATAGCTAAAAGTTGGAAACAACCCAAATGCCCATCAATTGTCAAATAATATGTTGTATGTCCATACCAGTTTGATTAGACAAACTGGTATGGACATACAACATATTATTCAGCTCCCCAAAAGTTAGGTGTTGATGCATGCTGGAATACAAATGAGCCTCAAAAAACATTTTGCTAATTGAAAGAAACCATATCTCAGGCAACAGAGTGTATGATTATATTTCTTTGATTTATCCAGAATACATAAATCTACAGAAACAGAAAGCCAATGAGTGGCATTTGAAAGGCTGAACAATGGAAGATGTGGGAAAATGAGGAATGGTTAATATTGTAAAGTATCTTCTTGGGTGATGAAACAGTTAGGGAATGAAATGAATATGAAAGTTGTACAACACTGTCAGTGTTGATGCAATGAAATTATATATTCTTTGACTTTTTTGAGACAGGGTCTCCCTGTAGCTCTGGCTGTCCTGGAACTCACTCTGTAGACCAGGCTGGACTTGAACTCACAGAGATCCGCCTGCCTCTGCCTCACAAGGGCTAGGATTAAAGGTGAAATTATATATTCTATGTGAGTTCTGTATGATGTCAATTTCATCTGTGAATCAAGCATGAAAAACTCCTGAGTATAACAGGTATGCAATCAATGTTCTTTCTTATTCTTTGTACAATTTTTTTTGGTATTTTTGAGACAGGGTCTCCCTTTAGTCCCAGCTGGCCTGGACCTCAATCTGTAGACCAGGCTGGCCTTGAACTCACAAGTGATCCACCTGCCTCTGCCTCCTGAGTTCTGGGACTAAAGTTGTGTGCCACCATGCCTGGCTCTTTGTACATTTTTTAAGCTAATATAGCAATATTCAATGTAATAATACACAGTCCATTGACAAAAGGATTTATTTTTGTTTATAACATAATGAACCCAGAGAACTAAATTCACACTCAGCATTTTAAATACGCATAGCATAAAAAACAATAATTTTGCTAGTATTAGATCTAAATTTTGTTGACAAAAGCATAGGAACAGAAAGATGACAAGTAGGCTTTATTCAAAAAATGCATAGCCATGCACGGTGTCACAGGCCTGCAAACCCAGCTACTAAGGCAGGGGATAGCAACCTGCTTGAGTACATGTTGAGTTTAAGGCCAGGACGTGCAACTTTGCAAAATACTGTTCCAAACTAAAACAATAGGAAACAAGGGGACTGATACATCCTTCAGCACTTGAAGCACTGCGCTAGAATGCACATGACCATGGGATCAATGTACATCCAAAATAAGTAAATAAAAGAAACAAACACATTAATTTACCAGCCACAGCATGCCCTTTAGCCCAGCACTCCCTCCAGGCAGGAGCATTGTGAGTTCAAAGCCCACCTGGGCTACACAGTGAGTTTTAAAATTAGCCTAGACTACATAGTGAGATCCTATCTCAAAATTAATTCTTTGGGTTTTTGTTTGTTTGGAGGAAGGGGTGTGTGTGTGTGTGTGTGTGTGTGTGTGTGTGTGTGTTTGATTGGTTGGTTGGTTTTAATATTTTGGTTTTGCTTTGGGACAGGGTCTTCCTGTAGCCCCAGGTAGCCTGGAACTTGCTAAGTAGACCAGGCTGCCCACCATCTCACAAAGACCCATGTGCCTCTGTTTCCCAATCAAAGTGTGCTCTACTACGCCCAGCCTCATTAACTCTTAAGTCAAATAAATCATCATAGTACTCTCAAGAGAAAATCACATGGAAAGTAATTGTTGAGCACACATACTCTGCTTCAGGATTAAAATCTTCCTTCAGTCAGGTTAGGGCAATCTCGAGAAATTATTAAATATCTCTGAGCCTCAGTTTTATAACATAGGGATAATAACAGTACATGCCTCATATTTATTATGAGGATTAGATGATATAATACAGGTAAACAGAAAATGCCTCACATGTTGCAACGGCTATTACTATTCACATTAAAAAACAAAATAAATATGCCTATTGTCACCATCAACATTTGATTTTGCATTGGAAATTCTAGATGTGAAACAAGTAAACTATAATTGTAAGAAATGAGTTAGCCACATTATTGTTCTATGTTGTATGTACCTAGAAATTCTGGAGTAATTATAGAAAACTATTAGCTAAAGAAGAAAATAAATCCTTAAAAGTCAAATAAGAAATGCTATAAAATCACAAAAGCAACAAAAAGTATAAACTATCAAAATAATGTTTCAAAGATTATGAGGAAAATTTTTTTTAATTCCTTGACATAAAAATTGGCTTGACCAGACAGAATCCCATCATGGAGCTGGGGAAGCGGGCTTGAAGCCTGATCCCTAACACGGAGCTATTGGCATTTAATAGTTGCTGAGAGGAGGTGTCTGTTTCTTTAAGGCTGTGACCACACTCCAGGGCAGGTCCTACACCCAAGAGTATTTGGGCAACACAAAATTGGACTCCAGAGCAAAACAACGAAAAAGAACACCGAGTTAGTTGAGTAGGGAGGTAGTGGTGGATCTGGGAGCAGACAGGATAGGAGGAATTATGACAGAACAACATCGTACAAAATGCTCAAAGAATACTTTAAACTGTTTTGAACTGAAAAATCTTAAATATGGGGCTAAGAAGAAAATCAAAGAAAAATTATAAGAAGTACATTCAGCATTTTGTCTAACGTTATCATGTCTGAGTCATATAAACTGTAACTAGTGGGGTATTTCTATGTCTTCAACTGGGTCTAGAAAAATGTTAAAACAAATTTAAAATTCCGCAAGTAAAAATGCACATAGCTGAGAGCAGCCCAGCCTCACAATCCTCAAGATATTTTTATGGGTTTCACAAAGAGTTGTTGCCTGCTGCATCTAATGGAACTTACAAAAATGCCAGAGCTTGAGGCACTAACAGTTCAGTACCATCTGAAGGAAGCCCAGTGCCACCTGCAATGAAACCCAAGCTCTGAGCCCAGGACTGCCACGTTTTCCAAGTAAACCAAGCACAGTGCCTTCCCCTTAATCTGCTGCAAGCAGCTGGGCCAGGAGCTCAAGCCGAATTCCCCTGGCCTGTGAGGCAAGTTCAGAACTTTTCCAGTTACCAGGCAGAGAAGGGACGGAGACAGCAAACCCCATCCAGACCCTCCCTGCTGTGCAATCCAGCTTCCCAAGTGACAGCATCTCAAAGAGATATGGGCCCTGAGTGTGTTTCTAACAATGCCCTTCTGTGGTTCCACCAACTCAGGGGGCACCACCTTCAAGTACATTACTATGAAGTTCAAGTTTCAGAAAGAAGGAAGGAAAAGACACTTCATGGCCCTAAACATGTACTTGTCCACACAGGTTACTTTCTTGAAAATACTCTGATTTGCATGACCATCTCTTGTTTCCTGCAAGGTAAGCCTGATGACACCGGCTGCAGAGTTCTGCCTGCAGGCATAGGAATGTGTCACAACTGCTTTGCATTAAGTCTTACAATCTTTTATTTTTTTTCTCTAAACATTTTATAGGATTATTATGGGTGAAATGTCCCTAAATTAAACAGAACTACCAGTTCTGAAAAATGTGATTTCAAAGAAAACAGAAATTGAATGGCTTACATATAAATATAAACATCAAAACTGTTACAGCCACTCTTAATGACTAATTGTGAAAGGCATCTTTTCCACAAAGTGCTAACAGCATATAGTCCACAACTTAAGTCTGTTCAAAAACACAGTATTTCCAGAAACAGAGAACCACTGCACTTCAAGTAAGATCTCCACTTTTTGTGGAATCTCTTCTCTGGTAAAGAACTACAGAACTGTATATACACTAACTGCATTTAGAGAAAAAAAAGTATTAAGTTTTTCACATATCATCGGAAACAGAGATGCCCTAGTTAACTTTTGACACAACCTAGAGAAGAGTTTCAATTGAGGTATTTACCCTGTCTGTGGGAGATTGTCTCAACCTAGCCCGATACAGTAGGTATCATTCCCTGGTCAGGTGGTCTGACACTGTATAAGAAAGCTAGCTAACCATAAGCTCACGAGTGAGCCAGCAAGCCTTCCAATGATGGGTTCCTGCTTCTGAATTCCTGGTTGGATTCCTGCCCTGACTTCTCTCTCAATGATGAACCATCACATATAAGCTAAAATAAAACTGTTCCTCCCCTCTGTTTCTTTTGGTCATGGCATTTGTCACAGCAACTTAATGATACTAGAGCCAGAAGCAATCATAAAAATTATTTCAAGGGGCTGGAGAGATAGCCTAGCTATTAAGAGCACCGACTGCTCTTACAGAGGACCCGGGTTTGATCCCCAGCACCCACATGGCGGCTGAGAACCGTCTGAAACTCCAATTCCAGGAGAACTCCAGTTCCAGGGGAATCCGACGCCCTCTTCTGACCTCTGCAGCATTGCGCGACAAGGGTGCACAAACCTACATGCAGACAGTACATTCATACACATACAGAAATAAATTTTTAAAAATTATTTTAAGAATGTGACACAGCTTAAGGCTTGGCAATGCACGGGTCTTCATTCAGGGACACCCCCAAGCCAAGGTCAGTTTTTCTTTCAGAAACCTATAAAGAAATTTGAGTTAATGCACCTGCTTCTCAGTTGTAGCATGTCCGATGTCAGCTGTGGCATTCCTTTTTAATTAGGTACCAAGCATTCAGCAAGTGATACCCAATTAGTTTACAGGAACAGCACCATATACATCACTTCAGCCAGGAATTCCAGAGAACTGCCAGAATATAAGGCAAGCTTTCATCCTTGAAAAGGACACTTGAGCTAGTCAGAGATGAAGATAACGGGCTAGAAATGCTTTTCAAAATGCAAAGTAGCATATTTAATACTTATATTTAGTTAAGAAAATTAAGCACAAGCCCCAAATTAAATACCCCTATAAATCCAACTTATGTATAAAGATGAAGATAAGAGTATAAATAACAGAAAATGTACCAGCTCTAACTGTGCCATTGAAAAAAAAATACATTTGGCTGGGTGTGGTGGTGCACACCTTTAATCCTAGCACTTGGGAGGCAGAGGCAGGTGGATCTTTGTGAGTTCAAGGCCAGCCTGGTCTACAGAGTGAGTTCCAGGACATCTGGGGCTTAAAGGGAGACCCCTGTCTCGAAAAGACAAATAAATAAATAAATAAATAAATAAATAAATAAATAAATAAATAAAATACATTTGATGTTGAAATGGACAAGGTACAATGGCCCCAACCTGGTCTTGAAGTATAACCAGGCCCAGAGGCGGCTGGTGAACATTGCAGTGGATGAGCGCAGCTAAGCCTACTACGCCTGCGGGACCAGCAAGGGAATGCCATTGGGGTCACAGCCTGTGACATCGATGGGGATGGCTGTGAGGAGATCTACTTCCTCAACACCAATAACGCCTTTTTCAGCCTTTGGGATGTGATGTTAGCATTAAGTCCCTGGAAGAGCCTGGGACCCTACAATGCCCTCTGGGAGTTGGTCCATGCAAACCTTTCTGGGTGGTCTTGGACAAGATCTTAACCTTCCTGCTTCTACTTATCTACACGACAAGAACCATACCAAGTTCCCAGACTCACCTCCCTGCAGTGGCTCCACAGACCATGTTTAACCTTTAATCCTAGCACTTGGGAGGCAGAGGCAGGCGGATCTTTGTGAGTTCACGGCCAGCCTGGTCTACAGAGTGAGTTCCAGGACAGCTGGGGCTACAGGGAGACCCTGTCTCAAAAAGATGAATAATAAATAAATAAATAAATAAATAAATAAATAAATAAATAAATAAATAAATAATAAATATAAATAAATAAAATAAAACCTTTAGCATCATCTCCTAATGTACCCTAATGTCTCCTAATGTCTCCCAAAGTCTCCTAATGTACCCTAATGTCTGCTAATGTACCCTAATGTACCCCAATGTCTCCTAATGTACCCCAATATCTCCTAATATACCCTAATATCCTCCAATGTCTCCTAATGTACCCCAATGTGTCCTAATGTACCCCAATATCCTCCAATGTCTCCTAATGTACCCCAATGTCTCCTAATATACCCTAATGTACCCTAATGTCCCCCAATATCTCCTAATGTACCCTAATGTACCCTAATTTCTCCTAATGTACCCTAATGTACACTAATGTACCCCAATGTCTGCTAATGTACCCCAATGTCTCCTAATGTACCCCAATGTCTCCTAATGTACCCTAATGTCTACTAATGTCCCCCAATATCTGCTAATGTACCCCCAATGTCTCCTGATGAACCCCAAATGTCTGTTAATGTACCCCAATGTCTCTTAATGTACCCCTAATGTCTCCTAATATCCCCCAATGTCTTCTAATGTACCCCAATGTCTGCTAATGTACCCCAATGTTTCCTAATGTCCCCCAATGTCTCCTAATGTACCCCAATGTCTCCTAATGTACCCTAATGTACCCTAATGTCTCCTAATGTACCCTAATGTACCCTCATGTCTCCTAATGTACCCTAATCTCTGCTAATGTACCCCAATGTCTCCTAATGTGCTCCTAATGTCTCCTAATGTCCCCCAATGTCTGCTAATGTCCCCCAATGTCTGCTAATGTACCCCAATGTCTCCTAATGTACCCTAATGTCTCCTAATGTACCCTAATGTCTACTAATGTACCCCAATGTCTCCTAATGTACCCCAATGTCTGCTAATGTACCCCAATGTCTCCTAATGTACCCTAATGTACCCTAATGTCTACTAATGTCCCCAATGTCTGCTAATGTATCCCAATGTCTCCTAATGTACCCCAAATGTCTGCTAATGTACCCTAATGTCTCCTAATGTACCTCTAATGTCTCCTAATGTCCCCCAATATCTGCTAATGTACCCTAATGTCTCCTAATGTACCTCTAATGTCTCCTAATGTCCCCCAATGTCTGCTAATGTACCCCTAATTTCTCCTAATGTCCCCCAATGTCTGTTAATATCCCCCAATGTCTGCTAATATACCCCAATATCTCTAATGTACCCCAATGTCTCCTAATATACCCCAATATCTCCTAATGTACCCCAATGTCTCCTAATGTACCCCAGTGTCCCCCAGATTGCCTTTCTGACCCTCCTTTTTGTCTTCTTTCTCCATTTTGCCTGTTTTGAACTTGCTGTTTCCCTTCTTGAAATGCTTTTCTCACTGATGTTCCCCCCCAGGACTCAATCTTCAAATAAGTTCTCCCTAAGAAAAGCAATAAAAAAAAAATACATTTGAAGAGGAGGTGGTATTTTGAGATGGGAGAGGAAAGAGAGGAAAGGGGGATGTGAATCTTATTTTATACTTTAATATAAGACCATGTGAAAATAATTATGTGTTTAGGGCTGGAGAGATAGCCTAGCGGTTGGGAGCACCGACACTCTTGCAGAGGACCCGGGTTCGATCCCCAGCACCCACATGGCGGCTAAGAACTGTCTGTAACTCCAATTCCAGGAGAACTCCAGTTCCAGGGGAATCCGAGACCCTCTTCTGACCTCCGCGGCATTGCACGACACGGGTGCACAGACCTGCATGCAGACAATACATTCATACACATACAAAAATAAAT